>JAVSCE010004877.1:0-297101 GCA_032199065.1 Smutsia gigantea | reverse complement strand
GGGTGGGAACGAATAGGAGGCTGCTGATCTCAGTGAGAAGTGTTAAGTATGGCTACGCTTCCTCAGTCGCCAGCTGAGGCGTCTGAAACTCCCCCGGACTCCCAGCCTGCTGGGCTGAGTGTGCTGGGGCGATCCGGCTCCTCTGCTGGGCTCCTGTCTCTTTAAGACCGCTGAGGAAAGCGCGCACTTTTTTTTTTCCTTCCCGGAGCCGGCTGCAAGCACCCTGGTGTGTTCCCCGCTCAGATCCTGCCCCTCTGTCTCTCCAATCTCCGCTGCAGTGCGCAATGTGGGTCAGCGCTCCCCGCGCAGATCACCGGGGCTGGCTACTTCCCGGGGTGCACTTCCACTCCCTCCCGGCTCTGACTCCTCTCCTCCCGCCGGTGCGCTGGGGTGGGGGAGGGCTCGGGTCCCGCCGGGTCGCGGCTCCGTATCTTACCCGCCTCTTGGGGTGCCGAGTCCTCTCGGGTGTAGCTGCACGCTGTGCGCTTTCCTGTGTATTCTCGTCTCTCTTTTAGGAATAGATGTATTTTCTGTGTTTTCGTAGATAAATATAGTATTGGGAGGAGATTTCTGCCACCCTGCTCACACCGCCATCTTCCCGGAAGTCTCTATCAATGATATTTTAATAAAAAAAATTGAATCAATTAAAATATGTTTTTGTAGAAGAGTGATATGAAAGAAAATCATATATATATATAAAATAAGTTAAATTTTATCTATAAAATACATTAGTGATTGAAAGGAATTCAAGTGTTCTTGACTGATTGTTCTGGTTTCTTATATAATATGAGTGTTGGAAATGAGAATGGATCTGTTCTCTTTCATTTGTGGTGAAAATAAGTCTCAAAGTACCCCTCGTTGTGGTATCTGACAAAATGCTATCACAGAGGAATATGAATTTAGATGAGTAGTTCTGAATAGGTGCACCTAAGGTTTGACTTGAAGAATCTAATTTTTTTCCTGAACTTTTGCAGACCTTTGTTTAGGTTCTTTCCCCTCCCCACCTGGGGTAATGGAAGTTTCATTATTTATTTATATTAGATTTTTAATTGTCATTAGTTTCGGGTGTAAAACAGTGCTTCAACATTTGTACCCAACATTTATATGTGTTATAAAATGCTCACCACCATAGTGGTTGCCGTCTGTCACCATACAGAGTTATTATTGAATATTATTATTTTTGACTACTATTATTGACTTTTTTTTCATAGTCTTATTTTGATGACAGAAACCTGAATATACTTTTCAGGTGTGCCATTATTTAAACTTCTCTCTTGTTGATTCCATCCTTAATGTCTTATAGATAAGATTTTCTTTTAAATGTAGCTTTGATTTTTTTTTAAGTCAGAATACCTTTTAAAAATCAGTAGTTACTGAGCAAGAAAATTGAGAGTGAAACTGGTGCACATATTTGCATTTGGGTATAGAAAGTCTAACTAGATATTGAACATTGGTCATACATGTGGATTCAGCCCTTTACTAGGATCAGTTTTTAGATATATTGTATTTCATTAAATCTAAGATGCCATGAAATTTTAGATTCACTATTATTTTATGTACCACTAAAAGAAAAAACTGCCAATTAAACTGGTATATTGTTCTTAAAATGTACTAAGTCATAATTTATGTATGCTAAAATTTAATGTTTAGTTCTGCAAGTTATGATAAACACATGAAGGCATTACACACCATCACAACCCATCAAAACTGAGGTATAGAATAATTCTATACAGTGTATTACCACTTAGTTTTTATATTACATTTAATGAAATTGAAAAGGATTTTAAATTAATTTGACAATTTCATCATATCATTCTTGTGCAGTCATAAAAAGGAACATAATATAATTAAAATTTTTTTCTTAAACTTCTTTATATTCACAGTCTGCTTCTTCTTTTGAACTCAGAGTTAATTATGTTATTTCACTCTATCTTATCCTGTGCAGTCAAGAGTGTGGAAGGTGATACAGCACTTCTGGAAATATGTTCTGATACTGCTCCTGGGATTTTCCTTCATATTGATTATGGCTATTACACAAATTTCAGCTACCATTTTCTTATATGACTAACTCCAAGTTTTGTTTGTGTTTTTTCCTCAGTTTAGTAATTGAGGAAAGTACCACTGGAATTGTCCCTGGAAGTTAAGTCACTTCTGTTCCTGTCAATAGATAGAAACTTTCTAACAAGTTGATTCTTTTTTTAATTAATTTTTTTATTTAAGTATTGTTCATATACAATCTTATATTGGTTTCAAGACTACAACACAGTATAGGTTCAGCAGTTTCCCATATTATTAAATCCTCAGCCCACTAGTGCAGTTACTATCTGTCAACAGGAAGATGTTACAGAATCATTGACTATTCTCCATGCTGTACTACTATCCCCGTGACCAGCTTATATTATGATTGAGAATTTTTGTTCCCCTTTATCCCCCTCACACTCCCCACTGACTGACCCCAACCCTTCCCCCATGGTAACTACCAGTCACTTCTCTGTGTCTGTGAGTCTACTGCTATTTTGTTCATTTTATTTTGTTTTTATATTCCACAAATAATTGAAATCATATGGTATTTGTCTTTCTCCACCTCTGTATTTCATTTAACATAATACCCTCTAGGTCCATCTAGGTTGTTGCAAATGACAGGATTTTTCTGTTTTTATTGGTGACTAATATTCCATTGTGTATTTGTACCACATCTTCTTTATCCATTCATCTATTGATGGACACTAAGGTTGCTTCCCAATCTTGACTAATGTAAAAATGTGGCATAAACATAGGGGTGAATATAGCTTTTTGAATCAGGGATTCTGTTTTCTTTGGGTAAATGCCTAGAAGTGGAATTACTGCGTCATATGGTTATTTCTATTTTTAGTTTTTTGAGAACTCTCTCTACTGCTTTCCACAGTGGTTGTGCCAATTTACATTTCAACCAATACTATAGAAGCGTTCCCATTTCTCCACATCCTTGTCAACACTTGTTATTTCTTGTCTTTTGGATAGTGGCCATTCTGACTGGTGTGAGGTGATATCTCATTGTGGTTTTGATTTGCATTTCCTGATGATTAGTGATGAGTATCTTTTCATGTGCCTGTTGGCCATCTGCATTTCTTTGGAAAAATGTCTGTTCAGGTCCTCTGTGCAGTTTTCAATCAGGTTATTTATTTATTTTGGTGTTGAAGCATATAAGTTCTTTATGTATTTTGGATGTTAAGCCTGTATCATCTTTTCTTAAGAAATAAAATATTGCAGGTGAAGATAAAGTCTCCTTTAACCACTATTCCTTTTCTATTCACTTTCTAGAAGTGACTAATATTATTTAATGGTGTGCATCTTTTTAATCTAATTTTTATGTAAGTGTAAACAATATATGATATTGAATGCAAAAGTCAACTATTTTGATTTTAGGGTGTTTCCTTTAACTGTAAAAATTTTAGATCCTGTATTTTTGTTTGATAATCATAAATCAGTATTACTACAGTCTTCATCAAAATTTTAATATCTGTATCATATTCAATTGCATTGATGTGTCACTCCTATATGATATATGCTTCATTATATAATTACTTTTAGATTATTTTCTAATAATTTGAATTTTTAGAAATCAAGTTTTTTTAATAAAGTTTCCTGACAAATATTTTTTTCTGTAAATATGATACATAAGATATAATTTTAGAGCATAAACACCCCCATCTGATTTTCAAATCTCTTAAGAAAAGATCTTGAATATATCTCAAATATAAGAAAAGGAAAATATTCCGTAGACAAGCATTCAGAGATGTGTTTTTCATTAGAAGTATATAGCTAATGAAAATCTTGTGATTATAATATGATACAGATTCAGGTTGAGACCCATAGAAGTGAATAATTATTTTTTTCTTGTCCAACTATATTTTTCTCTTTCACACATAATGAAAATATATCTGATATGAATTGATGCTTTACTTCTTTCTGAGATAATTAAAATTTTCTGAACAACTCAAAATGAAATGGATAGTTTTTAATGAACTATTTAGCATTTATTTTAAAGACTCAACTTTTTGTTAAAATTGCTTAATAGAGCATTTAAGTGAATATTACTAGAATTGGGTGATTCTTTAAATAGAGAATTCTAGTTATATGTCAAGTGAATATATTTATTGCATGACATTTTTGAGATAAAGTGTTTATGGTATTGATGTTTGAAAGATTATACATATGGTCAAAGCAACTCACAAAACTAGAAAGATGCTGTAACTCCTGGAAGGAGGTTCCCTCCCTTGGGCAAGTTCTCTATGAACCATTGAGACTGAAGAAAGGCAAGGGCAAAAAGTTGGGGGAAAAGGAGGTTACCATGTTTATTTTCACTGTGGTCACAAGCAGCTTGGTACATGTGGCTGGCTTGAATGTGTTTCTCAGGCCAGCTACAGGCTCTGCTCCCCAGCACAAGCTTTATCCTCTGGGCAGTAGGCTTCAGTCTGTCCTCGCCCCAACCCTCCAAGCTCCCTGCTCCCATGCTTGAGTTTAATTCTCCAGGAGCACCAGGGCTTCACAACTCTCTCTCCATGCTCTCAGTGATGGCCAGCTGCCTGCTCCCACGCTCTGGTAACAACTCTGTGGGCGGGTCCCTGGTGACTAGCAGATACCTGACCAATTACGTACCAGGAACACAGAGGAGAGAATGGGTGTTTCCTCTCTACCCCTCCCCAGCGCAGATACTCTCATGACTGACCAGCAGCTCTGTCACTTGTGAACATCTCATAAATGTGCAAACATGCTTTCATTATACACACAATTGGCACTATTAATGCCAGTCAGGAATCCTGGTCAGAAAGTTCCATTTTTCCCACAGATGCTCTGGTGTTTCAAAAGTAATAATTTTGTATTTATTTAATGAAAATGACTGAGTATAATAGTCTGTAATTAGAGTATTTATTCAGATAGTTTTAAAAAATGATCTTTGTTTATTCCATTGAAGTTCTATTATGTGACAGTCCGAAAGTATACTGTGTCCTCTTATAGGTACATCAACACAAACCTGCTTAAATTGATAGTAAGTGACAGATCTCTGAATGAAAGAATTGCACGTTTGTTTTTTCACTGTTTAAGTTCTTTTGAGCCAAAAATCTGAAATTTACTCAATGAAAAAGTCAGTTACTTAGAGGTTAAATGTCATCTTATTGTTATCTTTGGATTTCTTAATACTCTGAGACTTGATCATTAGTTTTTTTTAAACTTTTTTTCATTATTAAGGTATCATTGATATATAATCTTATGAAGGTTTCATAAGAAAAACAATGTGTTTGCTACATTCACCCTTATTATTGAGTTCCCCCCACATACCCCATTGCAATCACTGTCTATCAGTTGACCATTAGTTTCTGAAAGACCAAGTCTGTAATTTTGAGCTATTTTACATTTAGTATAGACTAATCCTGTAGAATTTTAGGCCACAAAATGATTTTTATATCTTCTGATTTTACAGTTGAAAATAGATACCCCAGCATGACTTTCTCAGGAACAAGTATTTTGCAGTCTAGGGAAATTTTATTATATAACATAGAAATAATTCATCATATTTGTTATTTAATAGTGCATATTTGTTCTTTCGTAGTGGGGTATTTATACCAAAATGGTTTATATCAGTGTTATTAAACATATTTACCAGAATACTAAAATATATAAACTGTATATATCTTTCAACTTTGTGGTTTATATACATGTGTGAAGGAATTGCTTAAGGTTAATTTTTTCCTTAAAATTCATCAGGTATAAATTTCATTTATATCCAATTGAAATGCTAGAATTTATCTTCTGAGCCAACAGAGTACTGTTTTAGACAAAAATAGGAGTATTTGAGCTACTTAATGTATTATTATTTTTTGAGGATGACATAGTCTGATGATTTAAAATGACAAGTGTGGTGTAGTGCTGTTTTTTAATGTACATTGAGACTGTTTAGTGAATATTGTAGAAAGTACCATATTGTTTAGCTGTCAAAAGAAACATTGTTCCTACATTTTAAGATTTTTGTGAGTAAGGCAACAAACCAGCTATTTCTGGTTGAAACAATGTCACTTAGTGTTAGTCTCTTTCAAATGCAGTGATATAGGAAACATTATACTTTAAAATACTGTGGTCTTTTGTGCTCTATACTTAACACAAAATATTTAAACTTTTAAAAAACAATAGTACATTATTTTTTTCAATGTACTTTAGTACTTAATCTTTTAAAATGAAGTACTCACATTGTACCTTGAAAAAGTGAATGAGACAAGGAAATCAGTACTTCATATAAGGTCAGAATAGTTAAAGCAGATGTCACAAAGTCAAAACATTTTTCTCAAAAAGAAACTAACAGATTGCTTAAAATGAAAAGTTAAGTTTATTAAAAAATATATATGAAACATTAATAGCACACTAATGTAGTGAAAACTTTGAAAGGAAACAAAGATTGGGAACGATCGTATGGTATAATAGGACAACTTGGACAGTGAGAACAGTATTTTTTATGGAACTGAAGTGTGTGTCCTTTATAACTTCTGCTCTATAGTTATATATACATACAGCGATATATAATCCTGTCCTCTAGAGAGACAGAACATTAAGTGGTCCTTCTGCCACTGAACAGCTGTTATCAAACAATAGATAGCTCTTCTCAAGATTATAGAACATTAAAAGCTTAGAAACCTAGAAATGGAGAGAGATTGATTAAATAGTATATGATGTCAATAGAAAACATTATAGTTATGAAATGTTAGCATAAATATTAGCTTTGAAATTAGGAATGAGTCAAAGATGCTTGCCTTTCACCATTACTATGTAACTTTTTTTCTGAAAGTTTTAGGCAGTGCCATTAGATTGGAAATGGCAATGAGAGGTATGCAAATTTCAAAAGCATATCCTTTTTCCCCTCCCTTCCCCTACCTTTTTTCTATTTTTTTATTTTTCCCTTTGGTAAATAACCTACCTAGCATTAAGAGAATGAAAGGAAAACATTCATAACCAATGACATGGTTTAGAAATTTGTCTGGGTATAAAAGTTAATATGCACTCACATATTAGAATGGCTAAAATTAAAACAACTGACACTACCAAATGCTGACAAGGACACAGGGCAACAGGAACTCTTACATATTGCTAGTGGGAGTGCAAAACTTTGAAATACAGTTGGGCAGTTTCTTAGAAAACTAAACAAACATACTCTTAATCATGCTATCCAGCCATCATACACCTTGGTATATACCTAGGTGAATTGAAACCTTATATCCATACAAAATCTTGCAAAGAATTATTTATGTCAGCTTTATTCAATAATTGCCAAAACTTAGAAGCAACCAAGATGTCCTTAATAGGTGAATGATTAAGTAAGCTGTGGCATACTTATACAGTAAAATATTATTCAGTGATAAAAATAAATGAGTTATCAAGATATGAACAGATATGGAGGAAGCCTAAATGTCTATTGCTAAGTGAAAGAAGCCAGTCTTGAAAAGCTATGTACTGTCTGGTTCCAGCTCCATGACATTCTATGGCAGAACTGTGGCAAAAATAGAAAGAATCAGTTGCTAGAAGTTCAGGATGGGGGAGAGGGGAATGAATAAGTGGAGATTTTTAGGGCAGTGAAACTATTCTGTATAATACAGTAATGATGGATTCCTGCCATTACACTTTTTGGAACCAATAGAACTATACAACATAAGGATTTTTAATGATGATGTATCCATACTGGCTTATCAAATGTAACAAATGAATCATACTAATTCAAGATGTATGTAATAAGGGGGATTGTGGGGGAGGGGCACAGGGTAATGAGAACTCTTTTGACTTTCTGATCTGTTTTTCTTTTTTTTTGTTATTTTTTTTCTTTATTTAATTTTTATTTAAACTTTTATTTATATATGTGTATTTTTTTCATTCATCTACTGATGGACACTTAGATTCCTTCCATTTCTTGGTGATCTGTTTTTCTATAAATCTAAAATTGCTCTTTAAAAATATCAATATGGAAAAAATTTCATATTTGCCTCTTAGCCACTGCAGGCCATCTCATCTACTTCCAAATCAGTGGACTCTGTGGGCAGGGGATAGGGGGTTATGAAATGACTCACTGGTGTGAGAAAGAAAACACTAGAGCTGCTATTGACATGTAATTGTAAAAAGAAGTTAAGCTTTATCTATACTTAAACATTAATAGGCACTGAAGACATCACTCAGTTGTGTGGGGAAGAGAGGGTGAGAGTGCTGGGCTGGGGCCACTTGCTAGCCTCATGTGGTTATTACCTTTCAGCATATTGTAGTTACATGTGCCTGATAAGGGTTTTATGCATCATATTATCTATGAACTAATCTTCATGATGGACAGGTGTACATGTCTGTAAGGAAATTGCACATTGAATATGATAAATATAAGCAAAATGAACTATGAGGAGATAGCAAAGTTGACAGCTATGGTCATAATATAAGTTTATGTTCAGCCATGCTATAAAAAAAATCAAATCTGATAAGAATTGGGATCTAAAAAGCAGATATCAGACTGCTTGAAATAAAGATTTATATCCACTTTTACTAATAACATATCACAAATAAATAAAACATAAAATGTTCATTTCATTTTATCATACTTTTCTATTTGACTTTTAAAAAGAGTACTCATGAATACAGCAGCATGTTACTTAAAGTTATGAGTTGCTGAATCAGCCTTTTTCTTCCACTGATAAGGTTGTGTGCTCAAGTGAGTTTGGAGATTGCTGGTCTGGAATACTCCACCTGGTTTTCCTGCCCTTTTTCCAGCTGTCCTCCAATCCATTCTCCCTCTCAGCCAGGGAAGGCACTCCAAAATGTAGCTCTGATTCCATCACTGTCTTGCTTAAAACACCACCTTTGTATTTTATGTTAAGGGCCAGCTTCAGTTCTGTGATATACCTGGGTAGGGGTCCTGCTCTCCTCTCCAGCCTTACTTCCTCCCTGACCCTAAAGATCCTTCTCTCCCTTACCTGTGCCTGGAGGGCTGTCATCTCTACCTTCACTAGGCTGTATCTTTCTCATTGTTTGGATATGTCGAGCTGTCACATCTTCTAAAGACCTTTTCTGCCTGTAACCCAGATGAGGTACGTACGCCCTTATGCCGCCCATTGCCCTGTTGGTCTGGCCTAGACTATTGCTGCTTGCTTGTCTCTCTTGTGACGAAGTTCAGGTAGGACTTACCCTCATGACTGTCATAGTGTGTGTAATACACATTTATGATTAGATAAATTGATTAAAATGTGCTTTGGAAGGAAAGTGATACTGAAAAAGGACCCTGTACACTGTTACTAATTGATGAAAGATGTAACATAAGCTCATTTGTCCTAAAATACATTAATGAAGGATAATAAATAATGCTACTTTTGTTTGCCAAATTTTGTTTCTTAACTCTTGTATGACTTTCATCACTTTTTAAGGACATTACACATTATTTCTAACATACAATTTATTGAAAGACAGGAAAATATGTAATAGTTAATTCATGTAAAATAATTCCAGTCAGTTAACTTTCTAACTTCCTCCAAAAGTTTGGTCCTATTTGGTGATCAGGTTTACAATCCATGATAAGATTATTAAGGCTTTTGGTAGTTGGATAATTTTTTCTTGTATTTAAGGAAATATGTCATAAAAAGTGAATTTAAACTGTATATTTTACCTTTAATCTTTGACTGAAGTGGCAATTTCTGTTCTTCAGAAAGGGAAGGACCATTTAGCACTGTTATCTGATTATTATTTGATTTTGGACTTTTATTCATGTCTTCCCTTAATTCTTTATTTTCTTTTTGCTTCCCTCCTTCTTTCCCTCCCTTTCCTTCCTTCCCCCTTATTTTGAGTTTGATTTTTAAATGTTATTCCCAAGTTGTTGACAGTAACTGTAACTGAATGTTTCTCAGAGAATTGTATAGGCTTTAAAAAAATAATTGTATATCAAATACTGATATTTCAAAGAATAATACTTAGTATTCAACTATCTCAGAATTCTGTTTGAATTTGTTGGAAATTTCCTATCACCTACATCACTGAACGTATTTATGCTCTGACTTCCTCTGTCACACCATCCAGTGGACCTTGCTTGGGAAGTAAGTGAACGCTGTCTGATGAATGATGCATGGAAGTGGAGCACACAACATTCTCTGGACTTCAGTAACCCTTGCTTTTTCCTGCTACACTGGGCCAAGTGAACTCAGTTTTTCCACATTTGCCTCATTCCCCACCGCCAAATTCATTACTGGCAGTTGCACGCACACATTTGTATGTGTGAACTGTCAAAGCTTAGCCTTCAGTATAGTACATGTTTGATCTGTGGAACTTATGTTGGATATTCCTGTTTAGTGCTATAAGATGATATCTTATAGAATTATGAGGAGCGCTTCCTCATGTACCAGATACCATGCTGCATGCTGTGAAGTTTACAAAAATACAAGTCTCTTAACATTTTTCTGTTTTTTTTTTTTTTTTTGCAGATTCTTAACTTTAACTTCCCCCCAAGTATACTTTTCTTCTTGTTACTGGCATTCATTTGTGAATGTTAATCTTCTGTGTAGATAATTGAGAGTTGGCTGTAACAAATACAAAAGATGTTAAATATTTTATGCCTATTTTTGGCATAAATTTTGATTTAGTTGCTGAACTTCGTATTTCTTGGTTCTAAGCTAAAGTGAACTTTTCACAGTTGCTTCAAATTTAACTACAAAGCATCAGGAAAAAATATTATGATTATGTACTTTTTATTTTTCCTTTTGAATGTTCAAGGAATATGTGATTGAAATGACTAGCAGTGTTTGTAGGAGTTTGTATTATAGCTAAGTGTCCCTTCAGCCTCTGGAGTCCATCATTCTAGAAATATACAGCTTGTTCACAGATACTGGACATAAATTTGTTTACTTGTGCAATTGCCTTCTCCTGTCATGGATATTTTTACTTTAAAATGGACCAGAGACCGGAACAAGAAAATTGTGTGGCCGTGTAGATATCAATAAAGGTTATTCTGTTAAAAATTATTGATTAACATAAGTAAAATTGATTTTATTGGATGTACAATTCTAGAAATTTTTGACCCATGCACAGATTCACAAGAACTCCACCGCAATCAAGGCACAGAACAGTTCCATCCCTCCAGAAGATTCTTTGTAATTAGATCCTCCCCCACCATAATACCTGGTGATCATTGATTTGTATTCTTAGTCACTATAATTTGGTTTTTCAAGAATGCCATAAAAATGGAATCATAACCTTTGAGACCATTTTCTATTACTCAGCAATAATGCCTTTGAGATTTATCCAACTTTTATGTGTATCAGTGTTTTTTTTTATACTTAATACAATATTTCATAGTATAGATACACTACAGTTTTTATATCCATTCACCCATAGAATGCCATTTGGGTTGTTTTCAGTTTTGAGTCATTATGAATAGAACATTCATATGCAGGTTTTTGTGTAAACACTAAGTTTCATTTCTTTGTAACAAAAGTGATTGCTGAGTCACATGGTAAAAGTATATTTAACTTTGTAAGAAACTTCCAAGTGATTTTCCAGAATGGCTGTGCCATTTCGTATCCTACCAACAATGCATGAGAGTTTTATTTGCTCTACATTCTCATCAGCACTTGGTATTGTCCATATTCATTTTAGCCATTCTGATAGGTGTGGAGTGATATCTCATTTTGTTTTTAATTTACATTTCTCTAATGGTGCTAGATGTTAAAAAGCTTTTCATGTACTTATTTGCCCTCTGTGAATACTCTTTAGTGAACTAAGTCCTTTGCTGATTTTTAAGTTTGGTTGTTTTCTTTTTGAATATTTAGAGTTATTTATATTTTCTGTAGATGTAAGTCCTCTGTCTTATGTGACTTGCAGATATTTCCTCCAAGATTGTGGCTTACTTATCCTTTCATTTTCTTACCAGTGTATTTTATGGAACAAAAGCTTTTCATTTCAATAAGGTCCAACGTATAAAATTTTTCTTTAATGGCTTGTTCTTCACGTCTCACCTAAGAACTTGTTGCCTAATACCAGATCATAAAAATATTGCCCTGTTTTTTGTTTTTTTTAAGTTTTACAGCTTTTATTTGTACTTAAATGTATTATTCATTTTGAGTTAATTTTTGTTAAAGGTATAAAATGTGAGTCTGGATTCCTTTTTCTTTGTTTTTATTTTTAGCATACAGATGCCCAATTATTTCAACATCATTTGTTGAAAAGACTGTCCTTTCTCTATTGAATTTGAACCTTTGCCAAACATAAGTTCATATTTGTGTGGCTCTTTTTCTGGACTCTATTGCGTTCCATTCATCTTTGTCTTTATCCATTTGTCAATACCACAATTTCTTGATTACTGTAGCTTTATAGTAAGTCTTGAAATTGAGTAGTGTGGCTTCTCTTCTAGCTTGGTTTTCTTTTTCAAAATGGTTTTCTATTCTCATTCCTTTGCCTTGCCATATATTTTAGAATCAGCTTGTCTGTATCTACAAAAGTCCTCTTGTGGTTTAGACTGAAATTTTGTTAAATGTATACATCAATTTGGGAAGAAATGATGTCTTTCTTGTGTTTAGTCCTCTAACCCATGAACATTATATGCTTCTCCATTTAGTTACGTCTTTGATTTCTTTTATCAGTGCCATGTAGGTTTCAGAGTACAGATCCTGTATGCATTTTGATGGGGTTATTTAAAATTACTCATTCGTATTCTATAGAAATACTTGGGGTTTTTGGAAAAGAAAATATAAAAGGCATTTTTCTTCTTGCTTTTTACTAAGAGACCCCTTTGCTGCTCTTTGATTCTGAACTGCAGGGCTACTTGCATTCTCTCTTTGCATCATCTCTTGTCTGATTCTGAAGTTTGGCCTGTCTTGAGTTCTGGCTTGGAATACAGAAGAGGGAGAAAATAGTTAACCTATTGCCAATTCATTTGTACTCTGAATTCTGGGCTTTTCCAGGCCACCTCCAATTTTATTTCAGAGTCCTCAAATTGTTGCTTCATGCATTCTCTTTGCATTTTGTAGCTGTATTCTGTTGAAGAGACGGGCTAGAGTATGTCTACCTCGTCTTCCCTGAAACTAGAACCAGCATCACTCTTTTACAGTGACTGGAATTACATCTTTTTAATTACACCTCAAATTTTGTTTCCTGTTAGTAGGCAATGCACCTGTATGTTGAGATCTTGTAACATTTCTCTCTTGCCTACTTCCTGTCAGGAAAATTACAGTACAGCTCTTTTCCCAACTCCTGATACACAGCTTTTATTTATAGTCTGAAAATATTTGTTAGGGGAAAGTACAAACATTTTAGTTTGAGTAATTGTAACTGAATAAGTAATGTCAGTGTAACATCTTTGTGACAGTTTTCCTTAAGAGAAATCATTGTTACATCTGAAAAATTATATTTGAGTTATAAGACTGATTCTACTGACAGCCTTGGCAAACTTTAGAGACTTGGCAGATTGATTTTTAAGAACAAATTTGTGTGTGAAACAAATTATGTGAAATTTGATGTTACACATTTTAAAAATTTTATGTAAATGTGATGTAGAGGTAGATATTTTAAAGAATGAGTAAACTGTCTTAATTTGCATAAGAGTCTCAGACTATTTTTTTATTCCACTGCCTTAAAAATACTGATATATAGCATTAACAATTTTTTGTATTGAATTTAGGGCAAATACATTTTCTCTTTAATTTGTTGACCACTTTTATGTTTAAAGTTTGTTTAAGGTGTGCCAAGCACAATCCAATATAGCCATGGATTTCATACCTCCTCTCATAACTCATCCTTTCAATGTAAATTTTAATAACTCTGTAGCCTGAAATAATCATTTAGGGGTAGAGTTTTATAGTTTTCATTTCAACCTGGTTTCATCTGAAACTGAAAATATTTAGTAACATTTGTATCTGTTACAGCATGATCTTGCAGGCATAAAAAGAAAGCAAAGATCAATTCTGTGGTAGGGGAAGAAAGTGTCTGCTTTATTGAAGGTGTGTAGAGTCCTCTATAGTCCCTCTTACTTGGAAGAAAAATGTACCACGATTCAAAAATATATAATCGGAAATTCTTGAAAAGACTAGCTGGCAAAATATTTCAGTTGTGTCTCATTTTTATGAAAGACAGGAGGAGTCTGAAAGGAGGAATGGGTGCATGGTCATGATGAAATGACAGAGCATGGATTTTGGGTCAGAAAGACCTGGGTTTGCATATTTAATCTCTGTCACTGAAGCGGTGGGTGTATTCCTTAATAACTGAATTTCTTCTCTTAGGTACTGTTGATTGCAACCTACAGATTCATAGACTTGTTCCATGAATTCCACAAGAACATTTGTAAAAGGAACCAAAACTGCCTGCCATGTAGTGGTGTACCCATTAAGAAACAGTGCCTTTATTGTTGAGTAGATAGAGCAAAAAAGCAAGTAGTTTAAGAGTTCAGAGCTTTCTGAAAGATCACTTGCTAATGTTTATCCTTGATGAATATCAAAGAAAATGATTAGTTTATTTTGTAGGGTGCTTAGTTCTTGGCCAGAGGGTCCAGGTTTGCTTATATTCCTTACAGCAGAGACAGAGTAGTAATGGGTTGAGAGCAAGGTCTGGGCAGGATAGTAGCCTTGCATCTAGGGGTGAGCAGGCTCTTTTTTTTTTTTCATTTTCCTTTAATTTTTCTCTCTTGAGCACATGAATCTTGTAACACCAGGTGGAAAATCCCAGGGCAAAATACCTTTGAAACCGAAATCAGTCAAAGGGAGAAATGAAGTGTAAGAAACCCGTTTATTTCTTGCAAGCAGTCATCCACTTCTGCTCTCCCATGTCTCTCACCACCGGTTCCAGAAGGGACCCCACCCAACCTCTACTGTCCAGATATACCCTCGCTCTCCCTTGTAATTATCTATTGATATGAAGATGGACTAAAGGTAGGTGAGAGATTCTGGAAATATTGCAATTTTACCCACAAATGCCATCTCACAAACACAAGTGTTTTAGACTCCCATCTCATCTGTATCACATGATAGTGTCACTTAGAGACCACAGAGAACTTACCTGGACATTTTAGTCTTTAAGGTGAGCTCATGAAGGTATTAGACTGATAAAAGAAGAAGTGATGGAATAAAAAGTAATAGGCTAAGTATGCCTGAGAAAACTGACCATATTATTTGGCATCCACAGCCGTATGGCTCCAATAACAAAGTAAAAACCACAGTGGAGTAAATGAGAAGTTTAAGATAAAGAATTATTAAACAATGACAAGAGAGTAACTCTTCTGTGCAAGGTACAACTATGTAGTACTCTGAGGGAGAGTAACCCAGGAAGGACGAACTCGCCGAGGGTTCAGACCTGCTTGGAGAAGGTGTGGCTCAGCCCCTGGAGAGCAGAAAATCTTGCTGGTTTAGCCAGACTGGGTCCACCTGGCAGTTGTTGGGCAAACGGGCCACACTTTGCAGTGTAGGTGGGGAGCAGGCGTGGATGTGTAGTGGGAGTCTGAGCACCGGAGGTGGGCAGAAGCCCTTCCCAGTGCATGCGGTCTGGGGATGGGGAGGGTTTAGGGTGTCGTAGAAGGAGCCACTGATCACAGTGTGACCTGAGCCACAAATGACTGTGGTAGCCACGGGGGCCCTACCAAGAGAGGGCAGAAACCAGCACAGGCAGGAGGCTTTCAGAGCCTTTGATCTGCGTGGGAGCACTGGTTTCTATGTTAAGTGGGCCCCTGAAAATTTATTTCCAGGAGGAGGGTCTGCAAGATCACAGGGGGACGGTGGTCTATGCCTGTGGCTTTGGCCTGCCCCACCAGGTGTCTCCATGTCCACACCCCTGACCTCCAGGCCAGGCTGGAAATTCCAGAAAGCCCCTTCCTGTGCAGGGCCCCCCCCCAGTGCCCTCTATTTGAAAGCTTAAGATTTTGCCCCTTTAAAGGAGAGGTGCTTAAAAGAATTCTGTTTTTTATCACAGGGCCTGTATTGAAGAGTACATTTGAAACTGAGAGGCAATAGATTGGTGATTCACGCAAATCTCTTGTTTTGGAAAAGTGAGGGGTTATGCTAGCTAATCAAATCTATAAAGTAGGCAAAATGTTAACCTGATACTCATTTTGCCTTGCATACAACTTCCTTTCTGCTGAAGGAGTGATTTATAAAACTAGTGAGAACTGAAATTATACCAATGGTACATGAAAGATGTGCTGAACTTTGATCATAACATCACTTAAATCTGCTCGAAGCTGGTCTCAGTTATTGCTGGTCATCTTGGTTGGTAGAGGGTGTTTTGGGTTGTAGTTAAAGGGAGAAGCTGCAGGCCCACATCTCCTTGTCTGTTACCCCTTATTAACTTCTCATCCACCTTGCCCGGCAGATTTCAGCCAGCAGCAATCCAACATTGCCTAGCCTGGTAATGCCTGCACATGAAAGGATCTTTAGTCATATTGACATTTTACCTTGAACTGATGACATCAACAAGATTCCTAGAAGTACAGCCTCATTTCCTTCTAGCCTTGCTAGTGTAGCACTTTTAGAGCCTTTAGAGGCAATACTACATATGGAAGGGTTTCAATTAATTTTTTTCCATCAGACAGTTTTATTAACTTAAACCTCTTTCCTTTCTCTTTGGAAGGTCAAAAACTCCATCTGTCATCATGCAGCATAAAATTTTATAAGAGATTGGTTGCCTGAACAGAAACCTAATTTCTTTTTAAAGTTTTTATTATAATAAATTTATATTAATGTTGCTTAATTATAAGTACCTGTTGTAGAACATTACAAGATATTAATAAGCAGAGTAAGATGAAGCAACATTCTCTTATCTAGAGATTATCCTTATTTACACTTCAGTGTGTAAAATCCAAGATCTGTTTATTTCCACACATATTTGTTTTTACCCAAATCAAATGCTGTTTTGGTCATGCTGGTTTACTAACTGCTTTTTCCTGTTTATGCTCTTCACCCTTCCATGTCAATATATTTTCATTTTATGTAATTCCCATTCCGTTCTCACACTGGCTCAATTGCCTCTAAAACATTATAGATACTTTGTTCTAATTAGGACCTAATCTGGGACTTTGCTTTGCACCTGGTTATGTCCTGTAAACTTCAAGTAATGACACTGACTTTTTGAAGAGACCAGGGCATTCGCCCTACAAAATATTGCATTTTCTGGATTTTTCTGTTCTTTCCTTTTGGTGATGTTGTTAGCTTGTTTTTATTTATTTATTTTTTATATAATTTATTTTGGTATCATTAATCTACAATTACATGTGCAATATTATGGTTATTAAACTACCCCTTCATCAGGCCGCCCGCCGCACCAACCCCATTACAGTCACTGTCCATCAGCATAGTGAGATGCTATAGAATCACTACTTGTCTTCTCTGAGTTGTACAGCCCTCCCCTGTGCCCCCCCAACATTACGTCTGCTAATCATAATGCCCCTTTTTCCCTCTTATCCCTCCCTTCCCACCCATATTCCCCAGTCCCTTTCCCTTTGGTAACTATTAGTCCATTCTTAGGTTCTGTGAGTCTGCTGCTGTTTTGTTCCTTCAGTTTTTTTCTTTGTTCTTATACTCCACATATGAGTGAAATCATTTGATACTTGTCTTTTTCCACTTGGCTAATTTCACTGAGCATAATACCCTCTAGCTCCATCCATGTTGTTGCAAATGGTAGGATTTGTTTTCTTCTTATGGCTGAGTAATATTCCATTGTGTATATATACCACATCTTCTTTATCCATTCATCTGTTAGCTTGTTTTTAAATCTGTATATATGGAAAGTATATCTAGGCAACATGAATTCAAGTTAAATGGTTTTTGACTAGAATATATTGTAGGCAGTGTCATCTGTTTCATGGCATGTCCCATCAGGAGGCACATTATCCAGGACCACCATTCATGTAGCATACTCCTTAGACCACAATGTCAGTGCTGCTTGCTAAGTGTGTTCAGCTTCTATATTTTGTACATGGCATTGTTACATATTGAAGATAATTTTTCAGCTTGTTATGAAGCATATATGTTTCCTTTAAAAGTTTTTTTTAGTGTCTCGAGTAAAATTTAAAAAATTTAAAGAAACTGTATGTTTTAAGGTTGTTAATATAACACTTTGCTTATCAGAGCTTTCTCTAAGATTAAGCATGTATTATTTTAGACTTCTTAATGTGTGTTCTTTGGTCTCAATAAAATAGTAGCCTCTTAGATAATTTAGATGCATGTTCTGTATGATTTTTCAAAAAGGCATAGTATGGCTACTTAAAAGCTGTAATGGGCTCTAATGAAGATGTTGCATACAATCCTGGAGAGATTTAATGGGGAGATGGTCATTGGTCAGTCTTCATACTTGCAGGACATAGGAATATTTAGGAGATATTTGCAATAGTAAGTTTAATAAAATATAATGAATAAATGGAAATGATTAGTAGTAATACCATGAAAAAAAAAGTGACATTTAATTCATTTTAATTTTCTAAACCTGGAGGAATTGCATGTTTTTATCAAAAAGTTAATGGGAAATTGCATTTTCCCATTGCAATTTCCCCCTCTTTCTATCTCTATTGCTGCCTGTCCAAACACATGTATATATATAATATTCTTCTTTTGTGGAAGAATTTTCAATTTATATTCTTTTAGCCTTGTTAGTACTTCAAAATATTGTTTTCTTTTTTAAAAAAAGAAAAGGATCTCCTCTTAGAATGTAGTTATAAAGGAGTAACTTAAAAAGAAACATCTAGGGTAGTTTCCCTTTCAAAATAAACATATTTGATTACTTGGTACATGGAAGCAGCTTTTCCCTAGAGTTGAAGAGAAGAGTCCTAGAAGGAAGTAGGCTTAATGAAGACTGGTAACTGTGATAAATATATTTCTCACAATTCACTTTTGTTTGTATTGGCTCTTGCTGTTGGCATTGACTTAGAAGGCTTAAAAATTCATATTCTTTGCTTTTCTTAACAATACTAGGTCTTAAGCACTAGTACTTGTTGGGTGGGGAACGGATTCATGAGTTTAACAATGTCTTTTGCTGTTATATATAAATTGTACTGACTTAATAAGAAAACACTAGAGCAGCCCAAGGCAGGAAGGGTGGGAAGGGGATGGATCGGGGTGGGAGGGTGTCTGTGTCTTTGAACCATTAGCCTTTGTGCAGGGGATGGAATTTCCTTGTGATTCTCGGGTGTTCACGTGTCTGTGCTGGGTGCATATGGAGCATGTTAGTCCTGTTCTTTCTCCCCTTCTGCTCTCACCATTTCATTCAGGAACGTGCACCTGACTGAACAATGGAATTTGCCAAATGGTGTGGAATTTGCTGGGCCATTTCTGTACCTAGTAAGGGTCACCGATGTGTCAGAATTCTAAATATGGCATTGTATAATTCTTCAGGATGTGTCTGCATTTTCCTTCACTTGAGTTTTGTTTTTTGTACCCGCTTCACCCTATCCCCACCTCCAAATCACCTGGAATTAACTTGTATTTATATATTTTAAAAAATTGTTACCAGGACTGCCCCAAGGCATAAGATATCTTCCAAATTCAAGGACAGTCTTTTTACTCTTCAAACATAGCATTTGGACAAGTGAAGTTTTATCATACATCTAAGGGATGATTTATGGTACAATAACACTGTAAGAATAGGTACTGCTATCGCCAGGATACAGATGAGAAAGCTGTGGCTTAGCTTCCTTCAGTTTTGAGGTTTAGATTTTTCCTTGCAAAGAGACTGGCAAATTAAAAAGACAGACAATAATCTTGTTTAACAAAGAGAGCTCAGCTATTATTTCCCTCAAATTCATTCTTCCTCTTCTTAAATATGTAGGACCTGGTGCTTATAAATGGAAAATCATATGATTTAGGGGAACCCTAGTTATGATTAAAAATAACCTTCTGGCAGACTTTTCATGATATCAATTTTAAGACACACACACTCACACACACACATCTTTAATCTCTAATTGAACAGTGCTTTTCTAATAACCCTAATAATTTTCAGACTTCATAACAACTTAGAAAGGAAAATACTTAGGGTCTTATTAGTATTCCAGATAAGCAGAATTATATAAAATAGGCACTTATGTTTGGTTTTGAATTATTGAATGATTCCTTATACAAATGTCCAATTCTATGACATACTAGGATTTTTTTTTTGCATTTTATTTCTCATCACATGTAGATCCATTAAAATTGGAAGGGAATTTCACATAGAACTTTAATGTGGAAATTATAAAAAAAGGTCTATCAATGTAGAACATTTTTCTGGGTCCATAGTGATTTCAGTCAAAAAGATCTGTGCAACACCTTAGGGCAAAACACTATCATAACAGTCTTTCATTTGTTTTCCTCTAGTATTTTTCAGCAAAGCAGATGTCAATATTACATGTGAAAATACTAGAGATTAAGTTTTTTTAACTAAAGTATGTCAATATTTGTAAAGTGTTGTGTTATGGTAGTGCTGGAAATTTAAGGTGGTATGAAGTCCTCTCTTTATTTTTCAAGAAAAGATGGAAACCTTTCTTTAAAAGGGCTTCTAAACCATTAATTATCATGTAGCAGAGGTTTGTTTCAGCTGTAAAAAGTATTGTTTATTTCTAATTTAGTAAGTATAGCAGTCACTCTAGAAGGAATAAATTTGGTATTTCAGAGGTTTGAATCATAATCTACTGGGAGTGGGTTCGGCCCAGAGGGGTAAATTTAAGTGTTTCTGCCCCTTGGTGGGGGGCTTATTTCAGGGCTGCTTTTTGAAAGTAAGAAGCAGAGGATAAGCTTGGTGATTCTTCTTTTCCACTAGGCTGAGTAGTGGTACCAATTTGGAAATTTGGTGGAGTTTTGTGGTAAGAATGCTATGGGTGGGAACTGTAAGGTGGGTCTTCCACTGGAATGTCTACTCCAAGGAGAGGCTCCAGGATATAACACAACTTGGAAGGGAATTAGCATGGGTTAGAGCAGCAGCAGGTCACTTAATCTTCCTAAATACTTATTTTTAGGGCAGGATTTCCACTGAGAAAGAGTATATATGCTCAGAAGTGTTCTCTGTATATACAAAACATTAGTAAGAAACTGATGTTTCAAAAATTTAAGTATTCCTAGAAGGCTTGTTAAGCCAAAAAAACTGTTTAAGTGACTTGCAAAGAACTATTTCTTTAGGACATCTAATGCTTATTAAGGCATTTTACATATATGATTTTAATACAAACACTATGTGATTGGTACTTAAGGGGAAAATTGCAATATTTCCTGAATCTCTTCCTGGCCTTAGTACATCTCCATATCAGTAGGTGTTTCCAAGGGGTGGAGAGAAATAGTCCATCTCCTATCAATAGGTAATTACAAGGGAAAGCAAGAGTATCTGGACCAGAGAGATTGGGTGGGGCCCCTTTTTGCAGCTGGGTCACAAGAGACCCAGGTGAACAGAAGTTGATGACTGCCTATGCAATAAATGGGTTTCTCTCACTTTATTTCTCCCTTTGACTGATTTCGGTTTCAAAGATATTTTGCCCCTGGACTTTCCCCCACCCACCACCCCCGAGGTTACAGTACTGCTCACTGTGAATGTTAAGGAAATTGAGCTAATAGAGATTAAATAATTTTGCACAAGGTGACATAGTGAATAATAGGGTCAGAGTTGGGTCGTAGGTCTTTCGAATTTGGGTTATATGTTTCTTTTTTCTTCTTCTTTTTTTTTGACCTCAGTGATTTTTATTTAAAAGAATGTTATTAGAATCACTTCAGCTTCATTGCCATTAACTCTATTTCATAGTTTCGTGGTACATTCACACAGTCGTATTTTACTCAGTGTAAAAGGTTTTTCAAACTAGCCTTTTCCTTTTAATTGCCATTGCAAGCTGATACAAATGGATTTTTAGAGTCATGCAGAACTCCTTACAATTCAGGTATTATAACTCAACTTGATATATCAAGTTGGATGTCCCATTTCCCCCGTGGCTGATAATTCTTCCTCCACATTCTGGTGGACTCATTTAAAACCAACACTCTACATGCAGAACTGCTGAACACAAGAACCTGAAAAGGCACATGTGTGGCATCAAAAGTTACTGTAACCTTTGTAATGTTACATTAATAACCTTACATTAATGTAAAATGTTACATTACAATGCTTCTTTAATAACCAAGGCCTCCCCTAAAATCGAGGACGTAGCTTGACTGCTCAGACTTGGTTAGTTTCTGATGGATGTTAGCCTAACCAGTTGGCAATAGATACAGATATCTAGAAACTGAAATCTTAATCTTAATTCTTTAATAGCAGGACTCACACATGTTTGTGGAGTTAGGTCAGGTAAAGAAAGTATAGAGATTTAATGGGAAATATTTAATGAAGTCTTTTGTTTCCACTGAAAACCAAGTCAAGAGCTCATGTCAGTTTTAATTCGAAATGAAAAGGGTGAGTGCACTCAAGCTACTGCAGAGGAACAGGACTCACTGGAATCTCCTGTGTTCACTTGGTAATAAATTTAAGATATTCTCTGATGAGAAAGGCTGAATGACACCTGAAGGTGTCATTCATTGAATAAGCGTATATTGATGACTTATTAGGTCCTGGCCATACAGAGATGACAAGGACCTGGTCCCAAATATATGTGGTTTGTGTTGGTTCAGCTTCCAATGTTTTACATTGTTTGTGGCTTAAACTCTAAAAGTTAATCGACTTACAGAACCGATCAAGTATAAAATTAAAGCAAGTGTTTAGCCAGGACTCTGTAATATAGGCACTGGAGTAGAATAGTGGTTTCAGTAGACATATCTTTGTCTAAATTCATTTTAGGGTGGACTTTCTTCTTGGCTGAGTCTCATCTAACAGCTGCACAAACTTCCTCTGGCTCCTCTTTTCAGCAGGAGTGTTTTTTTTCAGGAGCCTTATTCACCACATCCCAACAGGGTGCCGGGGCCCAGCAGGACTTTGAATTAGGATGATCTTGGTGGAGGTAATGTAAGACATTTTCACTGTACTGTGGCATTCATTAAATTTTTGGCTGCTTGGATTGGGGAGGTGACACTATCTAAAGCTGACATGAAGAGCTTTCCCTCCAGCCTTAACTTGACTGCAGATTTTTAGCTGGTGAGAGTACAGTTTAATCTGTTCCAGGTATGCCCACACCTCCTGTTTGCATGTTGGATCTGGACATGGTTGGCAGTTTGCTGAGCAAGGCTGTCCATCCTTTGTCCTGATTCTGGTCATCACTGAACCTGCAGGGATCACATCGTGGGCCTTTGCCCTGTGAAGTCTGTCATCTCTATCATGTTCATACACATCCTGGCCAGAAGAGTATCACTGCTTCTATCATCCCATATCTCAGTCTCGGCATCCAGCTCATTGTTTACTTTTTTGAAACAGGCAATTTGCTCACCAATCTTTTCCTTTTCTGCCCCAGGCAATTGAGTCACCCTAGCTGGGTCAGTTTCCCCTTCGGTCTGAATGCTTGTGTGACTCTGGACCTCCTGGTGCTCTTCTAGGTCAGGCACGTTCTCCAGTCCCTTTGGGGTCTGAATCGTCATGACTGAACCTCTGATATCATGAACTGTGTCCTAGATCTGCTTTGGGGTGTCCACAAACTGCTTATCATCAAACACATCCGAAGACTTCCAAGGAAACATTCACTTGTGCTACAAGCTCAGGAGCTGCAGTACTCATACAGAAGCTAACATTTCCCATCACGCCTTCATTATAAGCCCCTGGCTTGTAACTGTCTGTTTCACCCGTGACAATGTGAGGGACTCTTGCTGCCCATCTTCTGATGGCACCTGAAGCATGATCTCAATTATCGGCATCCTGGCCTTTCAAGGCTAACATACATTTGCTGACATCTTCTAGGATATGACTTTTAGATTTAACTTTTACAACTCGGGAAAAGCCAGATGGAAGAGATGCATAAAGCAAAGTATGGGAAAAGAGCACAGAGCTTCTAAGCATGAACTCACCTCTTCCTGTGGACATCACAAATATACAGCTACATGTGGAAGGATTCCCTCAGAAAAGAACCTCAGAACTAGCTGAACACCTGCTTTAAAACAAAGGCTAAAAGGACCACACCAAAACAAGTAGGAACAGCAGGCATGCTCTTGCTAAAAATGTCACCCCAGTTGTGGGGACCCACAATTGGAAGGGAATCTCAAAAAATAAAAACAAACAAACAAGCAAAAAATACAAATGAAACTTCTCTTCAGGGAGCAAGGGGTTTGTACCCCAAGCCAGGTACCTCAGCTCTTGGATCCTGGACTCAGAGAGATAAGCCCTTAAAGTGCCTGGCTTTGAAAACCAACTGAACGAATGATCAGGAGAAACACAGGGCTGCAGGGAATAAAGATTCCACTCTTAAAGAATTTACATGCAGACCCACTTGCTCTGGCATTCAGTGCAAAAAGTAGCAGATTTGAGAAGAGCCTAGATCAGCGGTGAAGGAGATTGACTTACTAAACTTAAAACATCTGCCAGAGGGGCAGAAGTCTGTTGAGACTTATTCTAGGAATGTAACACTAGTGGTCAGTCATCTTTACAGGTTTCCTCTACCCTGCTGGCATCAGCACTGGCAGGTGCCATTTCTGTACCCACAGTGACCACCTAGCAGCAGTGGGTGAACAGCTCCGCTTCCCCAAGCTGCTTTAGTGGCACCAGACACCGATCCCTCCAGCTGTTTGCACACCAGAAACAACAGGTGAATAGCTCTTCCCACCCACCCAGCAGCCCCCCATGCTACTTTCATGATACTGTTGGACATGGTAAGTGAGGAGATTCTCTTCCCTTGCCATTGAGCATGGAATTGTCAGATACAGCAGCTGAAAAGCCCTACCCCCACCACCGCACAGCTGTGCAGCCCCAACAGACACTGCAGGTGAGCATCTCTGGCCTCATGCTCTGCTCATGTGACCCACCAGAGCCAATGGGAATTCACAGCCCACATGATGATTGAGTGCCAAGCCCAGTTGTTAGGGGGTTGTATTTCTGTATCCCATGGGTCTGAAACAATTGGAGAGACAGGTCGAGAGCTAACCAGGAACTAGGGTAAGGTTAAATAACAAGGTTCATCTCCTACACACGGCCACTCCTTCAAGACAGGGAGAGAGAGCTGTTTTGCATAATATATAGAAACAGAGTTAAGCAAAATGAGGAAACTCAGGAAAATGTTCCAAATGAAGGAATATGATAAAACCCCAGGAAAAGTCCTTAATGAAATTGAGATAAGTAATTTACTTAAAGAGTTCAAAATAATGGTCAGAAAGATGCTCACTGAACTCAGGAAAAGAATGGATGGACACACCAAGTACTTTAACAAAGAGATAGAATATAAGAAAATACCAAACAGAGCTCATAGAACTGAAGAGTACAATAACTGAACTGAAAAATACACTAGATAGAATCAATAGCAGACTTGATGTTATGGAAGAAAGGATCACTGATGTGGAAAGACAAAGTAGTGAAATAACCCAAATCAAACAGCAAAAAGAAAAATAATTTTAAAAAATGAGAATACTTTAAAGGATCTGTGGGGCAACACTGAGTGTACCTTTGCATTGTAGGGGTCTCAGAAGGAGGAAAGAGAGAAAGGGGCAGAAAACTTATTTGAAGAAATAAAGGAATATTACTCAGCCATTAAAAGAAATGAAATCTGGCCATTGTCGTAACATGGATGGACCTTTAGGGTTTTATGTTAAATGAAACAAATCAGAGAAAGAGAAATGCCATATCATTTCACTTGTGTGTGGAATCTAAAAAAATACA
Organism: Smutsia gigantea; assembly: GCA_032199065.1. NCBI lineage: Eukaryota > Metazoa > Chordata > Mammalia > Pholidota > Manidae > Smutsia > Smutsia gigantea. The sequence goes on along the minus strand of JAVSCE010004877.1, from coordinate 271,409 downwards.
TTAACAAAACAAAACCAGATGGGCCTCATAGATTGTTATAGAATATTTGATCCCCAAACTGCCTAATATGTATTCTTTTCAAAGGCACATGGAACATTCTCCAGAATAGATCACATGTTAGGTAACAAAGCAAGACTCAATAAATCTAAGATGATTGAAATTGGAAAAATGACAAACATGTGGAGACTAAACATGTTACTGAACATCCAGTGGGCCAAGGAATAAATCAAATGAGAAATAAAAAAATGCCTTCTGAGACAAATGGAAATGGAAAAACCATCTAATATCTGTGAGATGCAGCAAAGGCAGTACTAAAGAGAAAGTTCATAGTGATACAGGCCCACCTCAAGAAGCAAGAAAAATATCAAAAATCTAACTTTTCGCTGAAAGGAACTAGAAGAAGAAGTAGGACAAATACAACTCAAAGATAGCAGAATGAAGGAAACAATAAAGATCAAGGTGGAATAAATGAAATAGAGCCTAAAATATCAATAGAAAAGACCAATGGACTGGTTTTTTGATAAAATTGACAAACCTTTAGCCAGACTCATCAAGAAGAAACAGAGGACCCAAATAAAATCAGAATAGAAGTTACACCTGATACTATGGAAATATATAGGATTATATAAACTATTATGAACAATTATACACTAACAAATTGGCCAACCTAGTAGAAACGAAAATATTCCCAGAAACATAAAATCTCCCTTGACTGAATCTTCCATGACTGAAGAAACAGAAAAATCTGAATAAATTGCTAATGAGATCGAATCAGTAATCAAAAACTTCCAAACAAAGAGAAGCTGCCCTTAGAGCTTAGCTGTGATCCAGGGATCATGAAGATGACGCTGCAAATTGTGACTCAGAAGCCACCTGGTGTGTGTTAGATTTATCCCAGCAAAATAATGAATGTCCCATGCTTCACTTTTTTACACCCATGAAATTAGTGACTGGACACGGAATGCTACTGCAACAAATCTGGTATCTTCTTGATCTTCACTCACCTTCTCCTTCATAAGCTCAGGCCTGCATTTCTAATTACAGACCTCTCATGGCAAGGGAGTCTGGAAAAAGTTATGTTTAGGGTTTTGGCCTCTGTCATACAGGAAGGAAGTTGGTATGGAGACTGAGCACCAATCCACTATATCCACCGTACCATTAAAAAAAAATCATAGTAATGGTAAGATTGCTTTGTTTTCCATGGCCACATTTCCTGACCTTCCTCACCTCAGCCCTTATTAAAATGTCACCTTGGGCCTTTCTAGTCTTGTGTCCTATGGGAGATTTTTCGACCCTTCTGGTGTTTTGAGTAGGTAGATATGTAAGTGACAAGAGTTTTTTTCCATGCCAAGAGAGACTTTCTCAGTGAATAAATGCTTTTCAAATAAATATCTGATTTTTAATATATTCAGTTGTGAGCCTACCTCAGCTTTGTTCTAGACCACCATGGTAAACCGAGTACCACAATAAAGTGGTGAAGATTTTTGGTTTCCCAGTGCATATAAGTTTTATTTATACTGTAGTCTATTAAGTGTGCAACAGCATTATGACAAAAAGAAACAGGCATACTTTAAAAACTACTTTATTTGCTGAAAATGCGAGCCATCATTTGAACTTGCAGTGAGTTGTAATCACTGATCACAGATCACCATAACAAATAGAGTAATAATGAAAAGGTAGACATATTGCAAGAATTACCAAAATGTGACACAGAGACATAAAGTGAGCACATGCTGTTGGAAAAATGACACTAATAGACTCACTCAATGCAAGGTTGCCTCAAACCATCAATTTGTAAAAAGTGACACAGTGAAGCACAACTGAGTGAAGTTCAGTAAAATGAGGCATATCTATATATTTGTTTTAAATTTTGGAAACTTGGATATATATAGCAAGTAGAGTTAGGGATTCTGGAACTAAGTTCTAGCTCTTAATTTCAAAATAGAAGAAAAAAGTAGTTAGTGGTTATAATCTCATATAGAGAGTGTTCTAAATCTGGTATATCTCTGGGAGAGTATTTTCCAGAGCACTTTTTCATAGATAAGCCACAGAGAATCAAGTGTGTGTGTATACAATATAAACTTATAAATAGATAGTTATATACAATTTTTTTTCTGAATGGAAAGTCATTTAGATACAGATTTTCCTGGAAATTTCTGCTGGGAGTTATTCTTTGGAAAGCACATTATAAGGCAGTAGTTTAAGTTATGCAGAAATGTGGAAGGGAAGAAAGTTATTTCTAAGCTAGAGTTGGGTCTTTCGGCATTGTCTTAAGGTTCCTAAAACAGTCAAAAGTTTAATTGGTTTCTAGAGAGAAGTAGAGTGTCTTCCAGTACACTTTCCCATGATGACTGATTAGGTAAACCATGTTTTCTTTTCTGGAGTTTCTTGTGTAGCCTTTCCATTTTCTTTCTCTATTTATCTTCTTAAAAGCTTTTATATTTAGGGAGCAAATATAAGATACCAGTTTATAAGTTAAGGGGAAAAATTGAATAAGGAGTCTTCCTGTTGAATTACAAAGAGTATTTATGTTTCATATTTTTATCTTGATGTTTATATTTTTATCTCCTTCATCTGTTTCCTCTCAATGCATTTGAGTATAATGAGAAAAAAACAACTGGTAAGCTAAAAAAAAAAAAAGCCAGCTGGCTGTTCTGGAATTATTTGCAGTTATGTAATTGGCCCACTATGTGTAAAACATCCATCAACTGCAGAGCATGAAAGTAAGTAGTAATCTTAGCTGAGAATTATCCAGTTGTATTCAATTATTACTTATTTTTTAAAATGTTCTGTAAAGGGTAATTGGAGAAAGAATATCTGTAATTACAATCTAGATTTTGATATGAGAAATAGGCTCACTGATTAGAGGTTTTCAAGTAGGTATTTAAGTAGTAATTATATTAATCTTATATTTTCACCTGTTCTGAAATCTGAATAGAAATAATGCAGTGGCAGAAATACAGATTTCTGAGAATTAATGGGTTAGATGCATATTTAGCTGATCCCTCTGGACCTCTACTCTATGAGAAACACAAGTTCAACGTCACGCCTCCCTCTGCCTCCCCACGCTATTCTTATGCTTCAAGAACAGTGCCTTGAAGATGCCCATTCTCCTGAGCTCAGGGGTAGTAGCAATATGGGTTTCTCCTTATGCGCCATTTTTGCTTCATATTATTTTATCGTCTTGAAACAAGAAGAATTCTTACTACTTTGGAGATTGGACACACTCCTGACCACATTCACAGCTGTCCATCTCCTATAGTTTTCTCAGGCCCCTCTAACCTGTCCTCATATTTTCTATTAAGATGGAGTATTTGACTCATCCAGTCCCTTATCTTTATGTTTTCCTTTAAATTAAAAAAACAAAAGACCTCTAATGTGCTCCTGCCAACTATCCCCCTTGTTACTAGGTAGAGTTAGCACACCTCTGAAATGATAAATGTAGAAATTCCATTCGCTTTGCAAATTCTTGTCTTCCTCTTTCTCCTACTAAACCTATTCTACTTCTCTACATCTCCACCATTTTTGTCATGCATTTATTTCTCTCTTCTGTCTGGACTCCAGAATCAGTCATTTGAACTCCCTTCAATAGCTGGCTCAATTTAAAATTTTCTCTTCTTCCTAAGCAAACTTTTGCTCAGCGTGCCACCAAGCATAAAGCCGAATCATTGTAAATGTACAGTATCTTCCATTTCAATTCTCCAGCTTATGGGGCTCCTGGAGGGAGAAAGTGGGCCTGGATGACCTGGTGTGGATTCTTGGCATGTATCTTGTGTAATTTCCATCACCTTCATAGAAGCTATTATTACTTTTTTCTAGATTAAAAATAAAAAGGTGCATTTCGATGAGCGATAGCATAATGGATGCAGCAGTTCCAGATGTCACACCTGCACATTAGTCTTTCTTGGAAAACATCTCTCTCCCCGCTTCGCCTTCACTCTGGACCAGCTTTAAGCCAGTCTTCATAACAGTTCCCATAGCCAGAGGGGTGCCGGGTCTCTAATTGTTTTAGTCCTGAGTTATTGCCAGTCACAGTAGTTCAGGCAGTGAGCTTCTTTTTATCTTGTTTAAGGCCAATTAGGGCCCACTTAATGTGGCTAATTTATGGGAGTCAATCCCAACTAGTCACCAGGACTGCAGAACTGGGTGGTGCGGAAACAATTGACCAGCCTGTTTTGGTGGCTGATATTTTTATTCAGTGTCAAAAAGGACTTCTCGTGTTTTCAAATTCTAATAGCTTCTTTCAGGTTTGGTTACAGAAATTTAGAAAACTAAATCGTAAGATAAGACAGCCAGAAATTAACAATAGAGTAATTCTGCAGGGTTTGGTTTCTCAGAGCCTCACATGAGAGTAGGGAAGGTATTATTATAATATTTCCAAGTTGGGCTTTTATGAGCCATGTAAGCTGGAGATTCAAAGATGCAAAGTAACTGAGATTGTAGGTGAAAATGTGGCTTAGGTGATTTGTCAAATAGGGGATGATGGATGGCAGATAAATGATGCTAGGGTATTTGGGGTCACGTTTACAGAGCAGAGGGTACAGGAGTGGAAAAGGCCTAAGACGTTACAATCAGAGATTGGGTTATTAAAATTTGATCTTACTGATGTGACAATGTTTTGGGCAATGACAAAGCCCTGTGGTGATGGAGTCCACATGGGAAGAAGCCAGTGAAATCCATAGGATGTTGAATAGGGCACTGAAATTTACAGAGTAGTGTAAATTTACAGCAAAAGGAAGGGTAAGTTTTCTGTGAGCTAGGTGTCAAATTCCTCTGTGTTCATAGAAAGCAGGGTGGAGTTAAGTGATTAACAGGGATAAAGTGGCAAATACTCCGAGATGGTGAGACCCTTGGAGAGAGAAGGGGTTGTAATGAACTGAAATATTAATGTGGAAGGTGCAGAAGGGATTCAGGAAAATGCTGACCCTGCTCCCTTTCCCTGCTCTGCAGTGTCAAGGGGAGAACGGGCAGACTCCATTTAAGAAGTTTATGATGGAGACAGCATAATTGAAGGAAAGGCAATATACATAAACTTCTTGGAATTGGATGGCAGTTCCAGACATACCATAGAAAGCAGTATGGGCAGGGTTGGTGAGAAAGAACCTGGGAAAGGGACACTGAAGCCACTCTGGGCAGTGCTTATGGGCCTGAGAGGGATGGAGCTGCAAAATACTTTTCATTCCGGTCCTCTGTGGTGTGATTCAAGATTTTTTATTTTTTAGTGTTATCACTGGCTACTGCTTGAGCTGCTCCTCCTAGACCACCCCATAAACTGAGCTGCTTGCTGGTCTCCAATCCCCGTTTTATGCCTGCCTCTGTGCATACATCCTGTTTCCCAGAAATGTCTCTCCCAGTCCATCTAATACCTACAATCTACCTCCTGCTAGACCATGTCAACGCTCACCTCCCCCAGGGTATTTTCTTCATAACTCTGCCCAGATATATATTCTCTGTTTTATTTGATATGACTTTCTGGATGTTTTGTACCCATGTGATTTTGTGTGTATTTATGGCAGGACTGCATATGGCAGGGCCTTTCCTTTTGTGTTTGTAAAATACCTTGTTGAATATGGCGGCCAAATGGGACTCCAAGTATAGTGTAGAAAGAGTACTCCAGATTTGTGGAGGTTTAATCCATTTGCTGAAATATTCCTAGTTGATTTCTATATGCAGCAGGATATACTTTGTTAACTAGAATTATTTTTATACTTAGAAAAACTATAAATTGAACTTAAGGCATATATTCACCTGAAAATCTAGATTACTTTTTTTAATGTCACTACTTCATTTCGGTTCCTTTATCAACTTTAGCAGCCTGTTTTATACCTGTCTTGTGTAAAAAAAAAAAAAAAAAAAATCCCCCCTTTTTGGGAGGGGTTGGGGATTTCCTGTGACTATTTTAAATCAAATAAGGCGTCAGCTGTAGCCCATGTATCAGCTTCCTATTTTTCTTTCTGGAGAATAACCCTCAGATATATCTTTTTTTTTTTTCTTCTTCTTGGGCTTAAACACCATTGAAAACCTCCAGAAAGTAGAAAGCATAATTAAAGGCTGACTGGAATATCTGAATGGGGTTTATTTTTGCTACCATAGCAACTACCAGCAGTTACATTGTCTCTCACTTTTGGAGCTTCTAGCTTACATGAAAATATGTAACTTGCAGTATGAACCCCTGTTGGAAGTTGTGGTTCTGTCCCTGGTTAATCATGAAGAGCTATGCCTATTGTTGTTGGGTTTTTTTTGTTTGTTTGTTTTGTTTTGCTTAAGTCAAACCAAACCAAAAAAACCCCAGCTCTTTAAATCTGGGACAACCTCAGCTCATTCATGGGGTTCCCTAGAAGTATTCTTGTGAATATCTGACTACCTTTCCTTAAGTATCCATTTAGGCTTTGTATTCATTATTTTAAAAATCATTAATCGACTCTTCTTATACCAGTGGAGTGAAAAAATGGAAATGGCAAATGTCTTGTCCTAAATAAATCCATAAGGTACAGAGGGGAATAGATAATGCATAAGTATCACAGCACTGTTGTGCTCTGAGTATGCGTGAATTCTCCTTTAACTGCATCGTGAACAATGGGCAGAGGCTAGAGTATTCCAGTGGAAGAAGAGGGAGAATCTAGGGGTGTCTCAGAGGATTTAACATTAGAACTGGCCTTTTTGAGAGAACCAGTGCTTTGGACAATGGATATGCACTCATCACCAAGGAATTCATAGAGGTGGCCATACAAAATAATATGTATATGCATTGAGAACCTTGCATATGCTTTAGCAGTGTGCAAGGAACTTGGGAGTCTATAGAAATATCTGGGAATTATTTTTTTTTAAGAAAGGAACTTAAAATTAGTTAGATACAAAATGCCAGCACAACAATAGAACAATAAGGCAATCGAGGATTATATATGTAGCAAGTGTTTACTGAGTGTCTTTTACGTTCTGTGCCTATGGTGATAACACTCCCTTCTTCGAGGATTTTAAAGTCTGTATGAGAATATAAAACATGCGTAAATGGAAAGTTACCATTTTAGTTAGTCCATAAAATTAATATGAATGAAGGGAGAGGTAAGTGCTGTGAATACTTTAAAAGGAGAGAAATCACCAGGAGTGGAGAAGAGAAAGGAAGCCTGAGAAAGTTACAGGGGTCCCCTTGGACCTGCAGCTTCTTTTGCCCTTCTGAAAGACCTGTGAGATTTTGGCATTTATTGTTGGGTTATTGCTGTGGAAATCAAAAAATACATAGTCTGCATAATTGCATACTGAGGGCTTAATCTTCCCTTTACATAATATAAAAAAAAATGTTGGGAAGCTAGACAATCTACTGGACTATTGGTAATACTTTAAATATGACCATAACAGTTCTGAGAATTAACCACTATAATCATGCTAGCATCAAGTTTATTCACACTTTTGTAGTCTTTGGAAAACTAAAATTGTAAAACATAAAAGTAAAAGGCAATGCAGGGTAAAGGGGAAATTCAAAGTATTGTCTGAATGAAAAGTGGCCTAAATTACAAGAATAAATAAAATCCCTTTTTTCTAGCAGATAGTCTTATCTGAGGCAAAAGAAAAACACCGTTAAATAAACAATGCTTGTTATAATTAGCACTCACAATATAGGTAGGTCATGGGGAAGGCCATATAGCACGGAGAAGACAAGTAGTGACTCTATGGCATCTTACTACACTGATGGACAGTGATTGCAGTGGGGTTGGGGGGAACTTGATAATGTGGGTGAATGTTGAAACCACAGTGTTGTTCATGTGAAACCTTCATAAGATTGTATATAAATACCTTAATTAAAATAAATAAATAAAATAAAATACATAAGGCCCAGGGATGAAAAGTACAGCATAGAGAATGTAGCCAGTAATATTGTCATAATATTTTGTATGTTGACAGGTGGTAATTATACTTATTGTGGTGAACATTTTATAATGTATATAATTGTTAAATCACTATGTGTACACCTGAAACTAATATAATATTGTATACCAACTACAGTACAATTTTTAAAAATATTAATAAAATGTTAACTTTCTAGTTAATAAACAATTCATAGCTTTGTTAAGAACAGTTTAAAAAATTATAGTCACTGGACAATTAATTCTTTAACAGTTTTTAGTAAAGTGTTTTTTACATTTCCTCTGAAAAGCAGTAGTGAGATTTGAACACCTTGTTATGCTCTTGATGTATGTGAAAATATATCTATTTTACTGTTTTCTTTTTTCTGTGCCTGCAGTTCCCTTATGCTTTTTTTTTAATAATGTTTTGAGTATGAAATGCCTGCAGATAAGCCATTTCACAGATAAGGCCTCTGAAACAAAATCAGGATGGCAGATTTAATTTGGAGCACATATGAAGCTGAATTTGACTTTAAGTTTCATGCATAAGAGTATAGGTTCTGAAGTCAGACTGCCTTCAAGTCCTGCCTCCTAGGTGCCTTACTGAGGGACCCTCTAAATAGTTCTCATGCAAGTATCTCACAGAGAAGCAGAGGGCCTATTTGGTTGGTGTGAGAAAGAATGAAAGAGGATGTGAGAAACACTGCATAAAAAGCCTTGTCTACAGTAAGTGCACAGTGAACGTTAGTATCTGCTTTAGGACCAGAATGATGTCAAAATAAATTGTTCTATCTTAAAATTAAAATCTTAGCCTGACACTTCTATAATTCATTAGTAGCAGTTTTATTTGTAGTGACCTTTCACAGAATTGTTGCAGTCTCTCTAAGTATTCCTATACTTTTTCTGTAGGACATGGGCCATTATTGTGTTGTTTTGTCATATGGATATGAGGCACTTCAAAAATAACACCTTTTTGGTTAAAAAAAGGTTTAATCAACGCAAAATGGTATTGTGATCTACATTTCAGGTATTGAATCTTATTTTTGTGCTTTTGATTTCAAAGTAGTAAAAATTTCTTTTACAGTTAACACTGCATTATGAAATTATTACACAGGGAAACAGATTATTCACTGCTGGTGAAACTCTGGAGGGATGTGTGTGTATTTAAAATTCTCCACCAAATAAGGGAAACGCCCAGGTGAAAATATTCACATCACAGGCAAGGTATTCTTAAAGAAGGTCTGTTCTAGGGTTTAACTAAGTGGAAGAGCAAATTATTGACTAAGAATTATATTTACTCCTTGCCCAGAGACCTCACAAGGCGACAGCATGTCTTCACGAAAAAACAGCATCTTTCCTGTGTCTGTGGCTTACTCTGCCTTTTGGATTTCCACTTAATCCAGTAGAGAAGCTTGCAGCACCTCCCACGGCAAACATCATTTGGTTTCTAAATAAGGCACAAAGCTGAAAATACACAAAAGTGGAGTGGTTGCTCAATAAATAGGACTTCTGCAGCTCCTGTCCATACTTTGTGGCAATAATAATTTCTATGCCTTTGTAGAGCTCATAACCCAGTATCCTAGTAGCCAAGGAAAATAATATTTTGCTCTAAAATTAATGTTTAATTATTAATTACTTTCCAGGAGGAAGCCACATTTTTTAAAAGTTGACCTAGAAAAAGCCTCATGAAAATCCCAAAACTTTTCCATGTGACTCACTCAGAAGCCTTAAAAAAAATTCCCCTTTGAACAACATAAGTTTGAACTGTGCAGGTCCACTTATGCTTGGATTGTTTTCAATAAATATATTGGAAAGATTTTTGGAGATTTGTGACAGTTTGAAAAAGCATTTTCTTTCCTCTAGCTTACTTTATTGTAAGGATACTATATATAATACATATGCAAAATGTGTGTTATTCAAATATTTATCTTATCAGTAAGGCTTCTGATCAGTGGTAGGTTATTAATAGCTAAGTTTCTGGGGAGTCAAAAGCTGTGTGTGGATTTTGGACTGTGTAGGGGACTGGCTCCTCCAGCCCCTGCGTTGTTCAAGGATCACATGTGTGTGTATCTTTAAGTTTATATTGACTAATAACTTACACATTTTTAAACTGATTTACCTTCTTTTCAGGGGGGATTGCACAGAATTAATTTCACTGTCAAAAATGTTTAACGCAAAGGCCTGCGTTTGGGCATTAGAATGCTCAGTAAGTGTTAGCTATTTCTATGTTGCAGACACTGTGCTGAGGATTTTCTCTATATTAATATATTAGATTTTCTAAGCCCCTGAGTAGACGTTATTAGTAGCCCATTTTACAGATGAGGATCTAAGACAGAGGAGAGGTAACCTGTGCTAGATCACACAGCAGGTAATGGCTAAGCTGGGCATCAACCAGGTAGTCGACTCTATCTTGCCAGACTGCCCCACATTTAGCAAAAGCATCACTTTGCTCAAATTACAGGATAGGGGAGTGATGCTGGAATTATTTATCTGAATTACAAAGGGAATACAAGTAATCTTCATATTTTTTACTATTTAAAATATAAAAAGTGCATTGGCCAAACTTTATTCTCAGGAGGCCTCATCTCAAGCCTAAGTACTGTACAGAGCATTCCCACCAACGGAGGCCTAACCCGTACGTCCTTCTTGCACATCTCTTACTTTCTTTAATTTTGCATCTAAACTGGTGGAGCTCGATATCTTAACTCTTCTTTTCCTCCTAGACTGACTTACTGAGACAGTGACTTGGGATGGAGCCCTAGTGTGTGCGGTCTCAGCTCCAGGCGCTGAAGGGCCTTGCTGGTCAAGGGGCTCACAGGGGACCGTCCTGCTCTGATGAGACAGTCCTGCCTGGGCCCGAGTGTCTGTGGGAGGCTGGGAGACATCCTGCAGTGAAAAGACTGTCAAGGTATCTCTTCTCAGAATTTGGATTCTGAGGTGGGCAGGGTTTTGGGAGGACAGGCAGGTAAAATCAGTAAAAGTACAGTGATAAATGCTCTGAAGAGAATTAAAATAGGGGTGTGATAGCAACCAGTTTGCTCCTTGAGGCGATTCCCGAGCATCTTTATGAGAAGGTAACAATGAAACAGGTCTCAGTAATGAAGAACACTCAAGGGGAGAAGAATTTCAGGTTAGGGAAGAGCACAGGCAAAGCCGCTACGGCTGGGGGTGCTCATGGATAACAGACCTACAAGGAAGTCGGTGTCACTAGAGGACAGTGAGCTAATGGAAAGAGTGTGAGAACCACTTAGGGCCCATCTGGTCAGGTTTTGTTCACCAGGATGAGGCTTTTGGGATTCATTCTTAAAGCTCTGAGAAGCCTTTGGAGGATTTAAAACAGGAAACGAATTGATAGATTAATATTTTAAACTGATCATCCCTGCAGTTTTGGGAAGAGATTGGATTGCAGCATGAGTGCATTGACAGGGAGACCGTGATGGTGGTAGTGGTGGGTGGGGATGGTGGGCTGACCTGGGGCGATGGTTGCAGTGGAGATTAAGTGTGTGGATTCAGCCTATATTTGGACTGAATGTGTGCAGTGAGGAAAAGATGAATCGAGGTTCATTCTTAGATTTTTGGCTTTATCGGGGCTGTTTATTGACATGGGGAGGACTAAGGGAGGAGAGGTGGAGTTTCACCCTGGGCATTAAGTTTGAGGTACCTAATTAGATAGCCAAGAGGAGATATAAAAAGTAATGGGCATTAATACCCCAAGTAGGGGGACCGTGTAATTGATTCTGCGACCTGGGACACCTTTGAAAGTGAAAGAGGGCATGGTGGGATGTGGGTTTTACTAAAACCCAACTGCACTATCAAAGCAGGGATAACAGAGGCAAACTGGAATCCATGACATGGAGAAGTCTAGTCTCGTCCTAGGCAAAGATTTCAGAATTGGCAATATCAGCTATTTAGAGTAATGCTAGGAAGTCAAGTGAGATAAAAACCAGAGAAGCGGTCTGTTCCTTGATGTCCAGAGCAACCTGAAAGTCACTGGTTGCTAATTAGAGGACAAGTCTTAGTGGGGTTAGTGGATAGCAGCCAGATGAGAGGGAACTCATGAGTGGATATGAGGTAAGGAAGTAGAGATGGAAACTATAGATACCCTTTTAAGGAGGTTTTGTTGTAGAGAAGGATGTAGGTGAAATATTGCTGGAGCTACATATAAGAGACCGCTCTGTAAGGGACCAAGACTGGGAAGGAAGCCCTAGTAGAAGTTCTTGTTTTATTTCAGGCTATAGCTGCATCAGAGTCAATATTGCACATGTGGAAAAAGAAATAATGCTTCTATTAGTGAAAATAATGGGGACACATAATTCTGGATCAAAGTTTCTATTGCTGTTATTTGAATGATCTGTATTTGATTTTGAAAGTCCTAAAAAAAAAACCTGAATTGTTAAAAAGATGAGCCTTGATTTGTAAAAGGACTGAGTGTAAAATCTAGTCTTTCAGATCCCACTCCATCCACTTCAGGGCTGTATCCTTCTGGATTAGCAGGGGTGAAGCTATATAACTTAAGTATCAGCTTGCACTGGCTTTAGTGGGGTTTCCATGGTGGAAAATGGTGTTTGCCTTGCACCAGCTGGGAGAAGTCTTTGGACGTATACAAGAAATTTACCTGTTTCCTTTTCCTCTTTACAAGGGTAAATGCCTGATCTTTTCTCTGTTTTTTATTTTCATATACCCGGCTTTCTTCAGACTATTGTCCTAAACAATTAAGAAATGTTGCTTAAAAATTAAATGTTTTGTGTATGTTGAGAATCTACAAGAATTTATAACTTTATAAAGGAGACAAAAACATTGGGTTCTGTAGTTTTTAAATTGCTTGATAAGGAGCTACTTTGTAAAACTGCTGTGGAGGACATTCTCTTCAGAAAAAGGACCTGTGAAAATGTTACATGATCATTCCCGGAATGATTTTGTAAGACCAGTGAATTCCTTCTTTTACGTACTTGCCAGAGGGAAGAAGTGCCTGGCACTTAACATATGATAAACAGCAGAGTTAGTAACAGACCAGGACGGTGAGTTTAGCATTAGTCCTAAGAGCAAATAGCTGAAAGAGCACTAGCATTTCATAGAGACTTTCTCAAAGAATTGTAAGTATGTGTGATTTGTAAACCTAAAATAATTTAACATTTCATCTGCTCTTAAAAATGGTCTAGTATTTTTCTTTGGAGTATTATTACTCAAGTATTTGAATACATTTGAGGACTCTTTCAATCAGGCTTTTAATATAAAAAGCTGAAGAAATTATGCTTATGTGAATTGATGTTTTAAAGTAAATTAGATAATTTATTTTCCTTGACACATTAAATCTCTATGCAATGATATAATTTATGCTAGTTGGAAAAGAAAAAAAAAGAAATATACTTAATCCATTAAGTTCCATGTATATAAAATTATTGCTGTTCATTCTGTTTTTTTTGATATATTTTCAAGCTTTAAGAGATGGGAAAGGTCCATTTAAATTATCATGAACATTTCAATAAATAATATGATAATTATACTTATTTAGGACTTTCACTTGTACCAGGTACTAATCTTTATCTTTTTAATACTCACAAGAACCCTATAAAGCAGAATGGCTGTTTTCTTCATTCAACATCGGTAAATAAGTAAACTGGGATTCAGAGGTGGTCAATTCCTTAACAGAACAATTCAAGCATTTTGGTCCCTAGATTGGTGTTCTTTCCCTGTACCAACCTGGCATGGGGCTTTTCTGTATTACTACGCCTTTAGGTAATGAGTAAAAATAGCATTCAGTCAAATTTACCTGAATTAAAAAAAAAAAAGAAAAACTAACCCTTAACATATTATTCTTAGAGAAGATCTAGTATAATATTAACTCTGTCAGCATGAACGTGAATAAGAAGGTTGCTTGTGCAAATTCTGACTTGGCTGGTACTGTATTACATATGACTTTGCTTGCTTCACCAACCCCAGAACAGAACCTGACTCGTCATTTTACATGCAGTAGTGCACTTTTATTTGTAGAAAGATATGTGTTAAGCCCTCATTCTCTTTTTAAAGATCACACTACCTCATCCCTTAAATAGATGCCTGGCCTTATGTAATCTTAGATGAAATGTGAAAATGAGTCTTTATCTAGGCTAAAATTATGGTGTATGATGTCTGTGGATAATCAGAATGCTCCCACTAATTGAAATTCCAAATAGTTCCCTGGGGAAGTGTGATAACTTAAAAGAAACAAGGTGAAGAAAGATATGAGCTGACAATGTCTTGTGGTAGAAAGCATTTTTTCCAGCTTTGCTGAGATATAATTAGCATATAACATTGTGTAAGTTTAAGGTGTAGAATGTGTTGATTTGATACACTTATATATTGCAAAATGATTACCATCATCGCTTTAGCTAACACTTCCATCACATCACATAATTATCATTTCTTTTTTTATGGTGAGAACAGTTAAGATCTATTCTCTTAGAACCTTTCAAGTATAATGCAATATTATCAACCATTATCACCATGCTGTATATTTAGATCCCCAGAACTTAATTCATCTTTGGAAGTTAGTACCCTTTGACCAGTATCTCCCATTTCCCCTACTCCCAGCCCCTGATAACAGCTGTTCTGTTTCTGAGTTCAGCAGTTTTAGATTCCACATAAAAGTGAAATTATACAGTATGTATCTCTCTCTGTCTGACTTATTTCACTAAGCATAATGTCCCCAAGGTCCATCCATGTTACCACAAGTGGCAGGATTTCCCTTTCTCCCACAGTATTCCTGTGTGTGTGTGTGTGTGTGTGTGTGTGTGTGTTTCATATCTTCTTTATCTATTCATCCCTTGATGGACACTTAGGTTGTTTCATATCTTGGCTATTGTGACTAATTCTGCAATGAATATGAGAGGGCATATTTATTTTTGATATCCCTTTCTTATTACTTTTGGATATATATTCGGAAGTGAGATTACTAGATCATATGGTATTTCTATTTTTAATTTTTTGAGGAACCTCCATACTGTTTTCCATAGTGGCTGTGGCCAGGTTGCCTTCCCTCCAGTAGTGCACTAAAGTATTTCTTATAACATAGCTGTTGAGTGTTTAAGAAAGTCTTCTTAGAAGTGATAAGATTATAAAAATCTCAGAAAACAGAGAAGTAACAATTGTTCATATGTAGGAAATATTCTAAGTGTTCAAATTATAAATCAACTTTCCATCATAAAATATATTTAAGACCTGGAAAATAATTAGTTCAATAGAATCAGAAATCAGAATGGGTACATTTTTCTTTAACAAGGGCTGTGTTTCTAAATATCTTGTACAAATCTGACTTGCATAATTCAAATTTAGTTTCCCATAGAAATACATGAGATTTATACTTTTCATATATCGCTCACAAAGAAACCTTATCACATTTAAGGTTCACATAAATCAAAACAAAGTGCAGTCTCATCCTATTTAATTTTAAAGATCAAAAAGATATATCAAGTTATTATCTGCCTCTGGTTAATTGCTGTTAAGAACACACTGAGGATTAAAAACTAAACAAATCCATTTATCCATGTAGGCCATGAGGTCAGATAGTTGAAACTATAAGTAGGCAGATTTAATGATTTCATTAATAAGGAAGAGGAGAATGTACCTCTGGGGTGTCTTGTTTACTCCTACTAAGCATGTGTTCTTTAGAAAGCAAATTACTGAACCAAATGGAATAAGGGGAAAACTAAGGGGAGTAATAGAATTATTTAACACAAACTCATTATACATTCAATGTTAAGGGTATAACTATATTCCATTTTCAAGTTTGAAATGATTATACGTGAATCTTTAGAATTAAATTTGGGTGAGAGGTTTTTTTTTTTATTTTACAGAATTGTGGAATTATATGGTTGTGACTTTAAATGGGGTGTCTAGATGCCTTCCTGTTACTGTTTAACCTTGTCAAAGGAAAGAGAATCATTATTTGTACAAAGACAAAATAAGTTGGTTAGTCCATAAACAACATTTATGGAGATACTACAACTAGAAACATATTCTTTTGAAACCCTACTGTTTCAACTTTCCTGCAATGCTGAGCCTATTACTGACACACCTGCCTATTTTTTTTTTTTTTTTAGCTTTAGCCTTTTGTCGATTATGTCCTAGGACTCTCGAGTCGTGTGTCCACTGATGATTCTATTTGTTGGGGTGACTTTTGTTAAAGGTTTTCACTTTTAAAAATGTACCTGGCTAATTTTTTTTTTCCCAAAGAGAAACACCAGAAAACAATGTAAAACTGTTGTTTAACAACAACAACAAAAATTGGATAGATTGATGGGCAGTTAACGTTTGGTTGTTATTTATTTACTGACTTTGAGAATTACTGTTGTGGAAGCAGATAAAGATGATTTCCAGTTTTTATACTGAGTTAAAATAAAGGTGACTCGTCAAAGTTAGCTTGCATTTCTTAAAGTGCAGATGTATTTATAAGCTAACCCATCAAATTCATGAAAGTAAGTAGTAGTCCATCCAAGAGAAATGTCAGATCAAAGAATTAGTTTTGCTTCTGAGATAAAATATAAATAATTATCTTTTCTAGTTTTATCTTTCACTTTTTTAGTTTTCTTTAAGAAAAGTAGAAAAATTAAGAAAATTGATTAAGAATAACATGAATGGTGCCTGTGACATTTTGGGGACAAAAAAGATGTAATAATGGTCTGTGAAGTCATTGCAATAAATATATTTGGTTTTAATTTTAGGATAAAAAAGTCAATGTATCAGTTATTATTTTAGCTCCTTCGTCTTGGTTTATTCATAACAGGACCACACCTATTATACCAGAATTCTTGTGCCAAAAAAGTTGTTTTAATGGCTTTGATATTCTAAGAGCTATTTTTGAACAAAATCTTTGCTAAGACTGTGCTGTTTTGAGCCCTGGTACTTGGCATATATATATGCCTTTGTTTTTGATCCACTTATTTCCTCAGGGAAAGTTTGCATAAATGGGACTACTGTATGTTTCTTTGTCATTTCCTTGTGTTGTTTCTTCGGAGGAAAAACTGGGATGGATTTTACAGTATTTCTACACTAAATTAGCTACCTTTCCCTGGAACCAAAATATATGGTAGTTGGGAGGGCCAGGAATAGTATTTTAGGTTGCTTAAACTGGGTAGATGACATAATTTACCTTTTAGAATGTGGGTGATTTCCTTTATTTGAAAATAATAACTATAGTTTTATGGATATGAAAGCATGGTTCTGATGAATTAGTCTTTAGCATACAAACATCTCATATTTTTCTTCTGGTGAGTTAGTTCTTTTAGATGTTGTTCTGGAGAAAATAATAATAAATTGTGTTTATTGGATAGGTTCTCACAATGTTCGGATTTTTTTTTTCCAATTTACCACTCCAAGTAGAATTTTAAGATCTTGGATTGTTGTTTCACTGTGCTGGACACAATAAGAGATTCAGTAACAGAATGGGATGGGGGAGAGGAAATGGTCTTGGAAATAATATCCTGGGTTTAAAACCTGCACCTGCAGTTTACCAGCTGTCACTGAGGACAAGTTAATTCTATTCTCTGGAATTAACTACTACTCTGTGAAATATAGATAACAACAACTCACGAGATTATTCTAAGAATTAACTATAATGCATTAGTTTCCCACCCATTGTATCTTAATGCATTGCACTGTTGATGTTATTAGGAGTGCTTCACCAGTGCTTGTTGACTGAAGACCTCTAAAGAGAAAGGAAGAGCAAGGGAACTGGGACTTTTTATGTGGGTTGGAATAAGATTATTCAGTAATAAACTATTAATCTTTTGAGTGCAGTAACTGTTGTTCTTGTTTCTTCGCCCAAAGCCAGTATAGGTACTCACTAAATGATTGCTGTGTAGAAATCTCATATTTCTTGATCTCCTGGTTCAGATTTCTTTCCCACACATTGCTACCTTTAACTGTGTGATGACTTGAAGTGAGCTCATTTTAACTAATCTGTAATTTGTGCTTTTTCATAAACAGGAATATAAAATACATTCCTATTTGCTAATGATTGAGGGAGAATATATATAAAATAATTTATTTGGGAGAGTTGTCAAATTAACAGTATGAGAAAATACTAGTAACAGGTAAATGACTTTATGATAGATGGGAGGAGGAAGGGAAAACTCTTAATGGACTATCGTTTTAGGGATCCTAATGGTTTTTTATTTTTGTACATGGCTTAAAGACAACCAGAGTTTTGTACGACTGAGAATACTTTATTTCTTGTGCAAGTTCTTTTTGTTTTCTGAGAACCAGTGTGAAATGGTGGAAAAAAAGAGTCATTTCACACTAAATAATCATATGTCCTAATCCACTATGCTTTTAAGAAATTAGGATTTTCTTTAAATTGGGAAAACAGTTGAGTATCTACTCTGTTTGTATGTATCTGAAAAGATATTACATGGTTTTTGTTATATTTGCATTTCTTTTTGATCATTTTCCTAAATCATTATTCTCAAACTGTTTTCTGAGATAATGCAAATATCTATTCTGTTTGTACATTTTTAAATTCTAGAAATTTTTTTTCCCCAAAATGGATTTTTTGCTAAGTGAGAAAAATACTAAAGCAGTTTAGTGTGTGAGTTTAAAAGTATAGTTTTCAACTCTACATGGCTACCTAAGCAACCCTTATGGGGGAATCCTATCTTATCCGGGTTTAGGTAGTGAAACCAGTACATAGTACAGTTATGTTGTATTTTCATTATACCACCTATCTCTTTGATATACAAGTTTATTCAATAACTGTTACTGTATCACAAAACAAATATGTTTAATTATATCACTCATATTTGTTGTATATTTAATATTACTAACACATTGACCTGTAATTAAAAGAAGAATGACTTTAATGGAAAAGCAGAATCTTATGGTTTTGAGTTGTTTTAATCATAATCAAGATGTTTCTTGAATAATCAGTTTGTGTCTGAGGCTTTTCATATAGTCTCCATGTGGCTTATAATTCTTGAATACCTATTGGTCTTTCATGCATAAATACTAGTGACTTCAAATAACTTGGGGGAATCAAAGCCTTACATTATTTCCATGTGCCTGGTGGACATCAGGACGAATGACATTGAGCACTAGGAACCTGCTGTATAGTGGTTAATTATGCTGTGAAGTCATAACAAGACTGTCAAGGGAAAAAGGGGTGTGTACAAAGACTGGCATGTGAATGTTCACAGCAACATTATTCGCAATAGCCCCAAAGTGGAAACAACCCAACTGTCCATCAGTTGGTAAATGGATAAATAAAATATGTTATAGTTGTACAATGGAATACTATTGGGTAATAAAAAGTAACAAAGTACAAATACATGCTAAAACATGGTCAGACTTCAGAAGCACTATGGTCAGTTAAAAGAAGCTAGACACAAAAGGACTCATACTGTATAATTCCATTTATATCAAATATCCAAAAAAGCAGGGACATAGAGATAGAAAGTAGATTAGTAGTTGCCTAGGACTTGAGATGCATTGGGATTAGAGCAGAGATATTAGAAAGAAAAATGATCTTGCCTTATTTAAAGCACTTGCTAGGAATATTAGAGTGGAATAAACTTCACAAATTTTTCTGCACAGCTCATTTTACATATGAAAAGGCAGAAGTGACTCTCATTTAGATCAATATATATTTGATCTAAATATATTAAAAATGTATATTTTGATTAGCCTAAATGATTTTTTCTTTCAATTATTATTTTCAATTATTGTTTTCATCTGTGCCATAGAACATAAGAGTTTTTGTTTTGTATTAGTAATTCTCAAATACAAAAGAAGAGAGATTGCTTTACTTATCACCCAGCCACAAAAATCACTAAACTTTTGCCTTTAGCTTTAGTTTTGCTTTCTTGCTTTAGCTCTCCCCTTCTCTCCCTCCACTCTCTTCTCATTTTTTCTTTTTAAGAAAATCCTACCCAGGACCTGAACAGACACTTCTTCAAAGAAGAAATTCAGGTGGTCAATAGGCACATGAAAAGATGCTCCATATCGCTAATCATCAGAGAAACGCAGATCAAAACCACAGTGAAATATCACATCATACCAGTTAGAATGGCTATCATCCAAAAGACAAGAAATAACAAGTGTTGGTGAGGATCTGGAGAAAAAGAAACCCTCCTACACTGTTGGTGGGAATGTAAATTGGTGCAGCCACTGTGAAAAGCAGTTCAGAGGTTCCTCAAAAAACTAAAAATAGAAATACCATATGACCCAGTAATTCCAGTAATAGGAATTTACCCAAAATCCCCAATTCAGAATGATATATGCACCCCTTTGTTTATTGCCACATTGTTTACAATAGCCAAGTTATGCAAGCAACCTAAGTATCCATTAATAGATGAATGGATAAAGATGTGGTACATATACACAATGGAATATTATTCAGCCATTTGCAACAGCATGTATGGACCTAGAGAGTATTATGCTAAGTAAAATAAGCCAGGCAGAGACAGATAAATACCATATGATTTCACTTATTTGTGGAATCTAAAAACAAAACAAAACAAAATGAACAGAATAGCAGTAGAGTCATAGGCACTGGAAAGTGACTGGTGGTTACCATGGGGGTGAGTGGAGAGGGTGAGGGGGATAAAGAACAACAAAATTTTCAATCATAATATGTCAGTTACAGGGATAGGAGTACAGCATGGAGAATATAGCCAGGGATTCTGTGACATCTTCCTACGCTGACAGATAGTAAGTGCACCAGGGGGGGTGAGTCTTTAGTAATATGGGTAACTGCTGAACCACTGTGTTGTATCAGATTGTGTATCAATGATTCTTCAATTAAAAGAAAAATCCCACCTATAGCTGTTTACTCATAAATATTTACTATGTAAGTGATAAGGACTTTGGTTTTTCAACATCATTCTATGGTATTTTTGTATCTCACAAAATTAACAGTTCCTTCTGTAGGTCATCTGACACCCAGCTTTTATTTAAATTCTCTAACAGTTTGTCCAAACTGGATTTAGTTTCACACATTACTTTAGGGGTTCTGTCACTTAAATCCCTCATCTATGTCAGTTTTTGCCCCACTCTCACCACCCCCCACCCACTTTTCCCCTACATTGTCCATTTGTTAGAGAAACTGGGTTACAGACTATGTACATACTAGGTTTTACTAGTTATTGTATTTGTTAGTTATTAAACAGCTGAACTCTTTGGGCATAATCAGAAAATGACTGTAATTTTTCATCCAAAAGAATTTTTCCTTCCACAGACCTGAGAGCAAATGAGCTGATGTTTAAGAACTTGTAAGAACTGCTTGAGATAGAGATGAGGAGCTTTTCAGAAATGGTGTTCTAAAGCTTGATTTGTTCTCTATTATAGTGCTACATTTCTTCTAGTAGTAAGATAGATAGGAAACAGGGGAATGGTATTAATTGCACCCGAGGAAATGTGAAAGCAGCCTACCAGTTGCTTGGCATAGAGACACCCAAGGTGAATATGAAAACTCTGAGTCTGGCTTGTAAAGTGGGCTCCCTCTTAGGAGGGAGTAATTGATAAAGTCTTGGCCTACTTCTTGGGATATGTATGTACATGTGTGTGTATATATATATGTATCACCTGGACCCCATTTGCAGATTCTGTTTAAATAGGTACAGTGTGGGACATAGTGTTCCATAGATGATTCTAATATCCATTGAATTTTGAGAATCACCATCTTAGATGTATTTTAATTTTAATTTTTAATTTTTCAATAGTTTGATTTGGAAGAAGTTGCAAGAATACTGCAGAGTTTCCCTGTGCCTCCTCCCAAACAATATCTTACATAACCATAGTTCATTTTTAAAACCAGGGAAGTGACATTGGTGTAATACTAGTAAGTCAGGTACAGATCTTATTCAGATTTCATCAGTCTTTACATGCATTCTTTATTCTTATTATTTTTAATGTTTTGATTTATACTTTTTAAAAATTTTTATTAAGGTATCATTATCATTGATATACACTCTTATGAAGGTTTCACGTGAAAAACAATGTCACTAAATTCACCCATATTATCAAGTCCCCCCACACCCCATTGCAGTCACTGTCCATCAGTGTAGTAAGATGCCACAGAGTCACTATTTGTCTTCTCTGTGCTACACTGTCTTCCTCATGACCCCCCACACACCGTGTGTACTAATCATAATATCCCTCAATCCCCTTCTCCCTCCCTCCCCACCCACCCTCTCCCACCCCTCCCCTTTGGTAACCACTAGTTCCTTCTTGGAGTCTGTGAGCCTGCTGCTGTTTTGTTCCTTCAGTTTTGCTTTGTTGTTATACTCCACAAATGAGAGAAATCATTTGGCATTTGTCTTTCTCTGCTTAGCTTATTTCACTGAGCCTAATACCCTCTAGTTCCATCCATGTTGTTGCAAATGGTAGGATTTGTTTGTTTCTTATGGCTGAATAGTACTCCATTGCGTATATGTACCACATCTTCTTTATCCATTCATCTACTAATGGACACTTAGGTTGCTTCCATATCTTGGCTATAGTAAATAGTGCTGCAATAAACATAGGGGTGCGTATGTCTTTTTGAATCTGAGAAGTTGTTTTCTTTGGGTAAATTCCTAGGAGTGGAATTCCTGGGTCAAAAGGTATTTCTATTTTTAGTTTTTGATTTATACTTCTTTGACATTTTTCTACATGTGTAGATTCATGTGATGTCCTACAGTCAGAATACAAAACTATTGCATCCCCACAAAGAAACTCCCTTGTGTTACCCTTTAATAGTCACACTCTGCTTTCAACTCTGGCATACAGTGATCTGTTTTCTTTGATCTTAAGTTTGTCACTTTGGGACTATTCTATATATAGAACCATACAATAGGAAACTCTTGATTTTTGGCCTTTTTCACTCAGCATAATATCCTGTGATCATCCAAGATGTTGAATGTATCAAGACTTTGTTGCTTTTTATTGCTAAGTCCATTGTATTGGTGCAGTGCAGTTTATTCATTCTAACATTAGAGCACATTTGGTGAGTTTGTTTCCAGTTTGGGGTTGCTATGAAGAGAGCTACCATGAACATCCATGTACAAGCTTTGTATGAATATAAGTTTTCATTTTTCTGGTGAAAATACCCAGGAGTAGATTGCTTGGGTCACATGGTATATGTGTTTAGCTTCATATTACATTGCCAAACTGTTTCCGAAAGTGGCTCTACCATTTTGCATTCACATTACATAAGCCAAATACAAGAAATCCACTTTCCTTTTTATTAAATTATCATGATATACAATCTTATGAAGGTTTCACATGAACAATGTTGTGTTTTCAACATTCACCCATAGTATCAAGTCCCTCCCACCACCACCCCATTGCAGTCACTGTGCATCAGCGTAGTAAGATACTATATTCATTACTTGTCTTCTCCGTATTGTACTGCCTTCCCCGTGACCTACCTATATTATGATTGCTAATTATGATGCCCCTTAATCCCCTTCTCCCTCCCTCCCCACCCACTCTCCACAATGCCTCTCCTTTGGTAGCCTCTAAGTCCCTTCTTGGAGTCTGTGAGTCTTCTGCTATTTTGTTTCTTCAATTTTGCTTTGTTTTTTTACTATACAAGTGGGTGAAATCATTTGGTACTTGTCTTTCTCTGCTTGGCTTATTTCACTGAGCATAATACCCTCTAGCTCCATCCATGTTGTTGCAAATGGTAGGATTTGTTTTCTTATAATGGCTGAATAATATTCCATTGTGTATATGTACCACATCTTCTTTATCCATTCATCTACTGATGGACACTTGGGTTGCTTCCATATCTTGGCTATTGTAAATATTGCTTTGATAAACATAGGGGTGCGTATGTCTTTTTGAATCAGGGATCTTGTTTTCTTTGGGTAAATTCCTATGAGTGGAATTACTGAGACAAATGGTATTTCTATTTTTAGTTTTTTGAGGAACCCTCCATATTGCTTTCCACAACAGCTGGCCCAATGTACATTCCCACCAACAGTGTAGGACAGTTCCCCTGAGAAATCCAGTTTATTCTGCACATTCTCATCTGCACTTGATAATATCAGTAGTTTTGATTTAGGTATGTAGTGGTATCTCATCATAGCTTTAATTTGCATTTCCCAATGGATAATGATGTTGAACATCTTTTCCTGTGTCCATCGGTCATTCTTATATCCTCTTTGGTAAAGTGTTCAAACCTCTTGCCTATTTCATAATTGGATTCTTTGTTTTCTCACTGTTGAATTTAGAGGGCTCTCTGTTCTCTGGGTATGTTTTGCTGTTGGATATATGACTTGCATATATTATCTCCCAGTGTGTGGCTTATCCTTTCATCCTCTTAATGGGGTCTTTCACAGAGCAAAAGTTTTTAATTTTGGATGAAGTCCTATTTATCAATATTAAAAAAATCTTTTATATTTTGTGTTTTTGGTGTCATGTCTAAGAACTTTTTGCCTAAGCTTTGATCCCAAAGATTTTTCTCCTCTGTTTTGATGTAAACATTTTATAAGTTTGTGTTTTACATTTAGATCAACTTTAGGTTAGTTTTTATGTAAGATGCTCCTTTAGATTTTAATATTTCTGAACTTTAAGACACTGTTTCCAAGTAGTTTTCCTAGCCAGTGTTTGACAAGACCTATAGATAGGAAATTTAGTTTGGAAAATTCATTCCAGGGACTTTTCTTTATCAGTATTCAGTGTTCTCGAATATGGTTTACTCTAACACACTCCAGCTCCCCAACACAGATTTAAAACTTTAACAGACTGATAACTAAATGCTATTTAATATTTGCCAAAGTACATTTTTGAGAGTAGTTTATTAAGACTGTGACTTGAAAGCAACTTCTGCTTTCGTTTTATGGTTGGTTAATCTACCCGTGTGCTTTCTTATCTGACATATACATTCCCTTTATTTAAAATGCATATGTGCAGATATTTTAATAATTATAATATCCACATTTAATGTTTTTTTGTTCCTTACCTAGCATGCTTTTGAATATTGCAAAAGCATTCCAAGTAAGAACTTTAAAATATATATACTTAATTTTCTTAGAGCGTTTTAGGTTCATAGCAAAATTGAGTGGGAAGTACAGGGTTTTATTTCTCTTTCCCCACTGCCCCTACACATGCATGACCTCCCCCATAATCGGTACCTCTCATCCAAGTGGTACATTTTTCATAACTCATGAATATACATATGTATCATAATTACCCACAGTTTACATTAAGGATCACTCTTGATGTACATTCTGTGGGTTTGGACAAATGTGTAATGACATATAATCATCATTATAGTATCATATACATTGTTTTACTGTTCTGAAAATCCCCTGTGCTCCACCTATTCATCCATCCTCCCCACCTTTCAATCCTGGCAACCACTGATCTTTTTATTGTCTCTATAGTTTTGACTTTTCCAGTATGTCATACAGTTGGCATCATACAATATGTAGCCTTTCACACTGGCTTCTTTACTTAGTAATATGCATTTAAGATTCCTCCTTGTTTTTTTTATGGCTTGTTAGCTCATTTCTTTTTAGCAATAATAATGTTTCATTGTCAGGATGAAGCACAGCTTATTTGTCCTTTCATTTATGGAAGGGCATCGTGGTTGCAACGACAAACTTTTTAACTTCCTTTTAGGGGTGAAAATCACTTTCTTAACATTTATTAATATACTGTTTCAGATAACAAGATACAACAATCCATGGATAATTGTTTTGTCTTAAATTTAATCAGTACCTTTTTGAATTTTTAAAAGTATTTAACCTTTTTTGAATAAGTGGACATGTCTTTTAATAAAGCTTAAAAAAAATTTTTTTTATTAAGGTATCATTGATATAAACTCTTATGAAGGTTTCACATGAAAAAACAATGTGGTGATGACATTTACCCATATTATCAAGTCCCCACCCATACCCCAATGCAGTCACTGTCCTTCAGTGTAGTAAGATGCCACAGATTCACTGTTTGCCTTCTCTGTGCTACACTGTCTTCCCCATGACCCCCCACACCATGTGTACTAAACAAAATGCCCTTCAATCCCCTTCTCCCACCCTCCCCACCCACATTCCCACACCCCTCCCCTTTGGTAACCACTGGTTCCTTCTTGGAGTCTGTGAGTCTGCTGCTATTTTGTTCCTTTAATTTTCCTTCATTGTTATTCTCCACAAATGAGGGAAATCATTTGGCATTTGTCTTTCTCCGCCTGGCTTATTTCACTGAGCGTAATATCCTATAGCTCCATCCATGTTGTTGCAAATAGTAGGATTTGTTTCTTTCTTATGGCTGAATAGTATTCCATTGTGTATATGTACCACTTCTGCTTTATCCATTCATCTACTGATGGACACTTAGGTTGCTTCCATATCTTGGCTATTGTAAATAGTGCTGCAATAAACATAGGGGTGCATTATGTCTTTTTGAATCTGAGAAGTTGTATTTTTTGGGTAAATTCCAAGGTTCCTGCGTCAAATGGTATTTCTGTATTTAGTTTTTTGAGGAACCTCCATACTGCTTTCCACAATGGTTGAACTAGCTTACATTCCCACCAGCAGTGGAGGAGGGTTCCTCTTTTTCCGCATCCTCACCAGCATTTGTTGTTCTTAGTGTTTTGGGTGGTGGCCATCCTTACTGGTGTGGTTTTAATTTGCATTTCCCTGATGATTATTGATATGGAGCATCTTTTCATGTGTCTGCTGCCCATCTGAATTTCTTCTTTGGAGAATTGTCTCTTCATATCATCTGCCCATTTTTAATCAGGTTATTTGCTTTTTGGGTGTTGAGGTGAGTTCTTTATATATTTTGGATGTTAACCCCTTGTCAGATATGTCATTTACAAATATATTCTCCCATACTGTAGGATGCCTTTTTGTTCTGTTCTGTTGATGGTGTCCTCTGCTGTACAGAAGCTTTTCAGTTTGATGTAGTCCCATGAGTTCATTTTTGCTTTTGTTTCCCTTGCTAGAGGAGATGCGTTCAGGAAGAAGTTGCTCATGCTTGTATTCAGGAGATTTTTGCCTATGTTGTCTTCTAAGAGTTTTATGGTTTCCTGACTTACATTCAGGTCTTTGATCCATTTTGAGTTTACTTTTGTGTATGGGGTTAAACAATAATCCAGTTTCATTCTCTTGCATGTAGCTGTCCAGTTTTGTCAACACCAACAGTTGAAGAGGCTGTCATTTCCCCATTGTATGTCCATGGCTCCTTTATCATATATTAATTGGCCATATATGGTTGGGTTTATATCAGGGCTCTCTAGTCTGTTCCATTGGTCCATGGATCTGTTCGTGTGCCTGTACCAAATTGTTTTGATTACTGTGGCTTTGTAGTAGAGCTTGAAGTTGGTGAGCATTATCCCCCCAGCTTTATTCTTCCTTCTCAGGATTGCTTTGGCTATTGGGGGTCTTTTCTGGTTCCATATGAATTTTAGAATGATTTTCTCTAGTTCATTGAAGCATGCTGTTGGTATTTTGATAGGAATTGCATTAAATCTGTAGATTGCTTTAGGCAGGATGGCCATTTTGACAATATTAATTCTTCCTATCCATGAGCATGGGATGTGTTTCCATTTATTGGTATCTTCTTTAATTTCTCTCAGGAGTGTCTTGTAATGTTCAGAGTATAGGTCTTTCACTTCCTTGATTAGGTTTATTCCTAGGTATTTTATTCTTTTTAATGCAATTGTGAATACAGTTGTTTTTGTGATTTTCTGCTTGTTTATTCTTAGTATATAGGAATTCCACAGATTTCTGCATATTAACTTTGTATCCTGCAACTTTGCTGAATTCAGATATTAGATCTAGTAGTTTTGGAGTGGATTCTTTAGGGTTTTTTTTGTACGATATTATGTCATCTGCAAACAGGGACAGTTTAGCTTCTTCCTTGCCAATCTGGATGCCTTGTATTTCTTTGTGTTGTCTGATTGCTGTGGCTAGGACCTCCAGTACTATGTTGAATGGAAGTGGGGAGAGTGGGCAAACTTGTCTTGTTCTCAATCTTAAAGGAAAAGCTTTCAACTTCTCACTGTTAAGTATAATGTTGGCTGTGGGTTTGTCATATATGGCCTTTATTATGTTGCAGTACTTGCCCTCTCTACCCATTTTGTTGAGAGTTTTTATCATGAATGGGTGTTGAATTTTGTCAAATGCTTTTTCAGCATCTATGAAGATGATCGTATGGTTTTTGTCCTTCTTTCTGTTGATGTGGTGGATGATGTTGATGGATTTTCGAATGTTGAACCATCCTTGCATCCCTGGAATAAATCCTACTTGATCATGATGGATAATCTTCTTGATGTATTTTTGAATTCGGTTTGCTAACATTTTGTTGAATATTTTTGCATCTATGTTCATCAGGGATATTGGTCTGTAATTTTCTTTTTTTGTGTTGTCTTTGCGTGGTTTTGTTATTAGAGTGATGCTGGCCTCATTGAATGAGTTTGGAAGTATTCTGCCGTCTTCTACTCTTTGGAAAACTTCAAGGAAAGTGGGTATTAGGCCTTCACTAAATGTTTGATAAAATTCAGCAGTGAAGCTATCTGGTCCAGGCATTTTGTTCTTAGGTAGGTTTTTGATTACAAATTCAATTTTGTTGCTGGTAATTGGTCTGTTCAGATTTTCTGTTTCTTTCTGGGTCAGCCTTGGAATTGTATTTTTCTAGAAATATTTTGTGACCTAGGATATTATCTATTCTTTTAAATGTTCCATGTGCACTTGAGGAGAATATATTTCTTCCAGGTTATCCAGTTAGTTAGCATATAATTTTTCATAGTATTCTCTAATAATTCTTTGTATTTCTGTGGTGTCTGTAGTGATTTTTCATTTCTCATTTCTGATTCTGTTTATGTGAGTAGACTCTCTTTTTTTCTTGATAAATCTGACTAGTGGTTTATCTATTTTCTTTATTTTCTCAAAGAGCCAGCTCTTTCATCAATTCTTTCTATTGTCTTATTCTTCTTGATTTTATTTATTTATGCTCTAATCTTTATTATGTCCCTCCTTCTACTGACTTTGGGCCTCTATTGTTCTTGTTTTTCTAGTTTCATTAATTGTGTGTTTAGACTGTTCATGTCAGATTTTTCTTCTTTCTTGAAGTAGGCCTGTATTGCAGTATACTTTTGTCTTAACATGGCCTTCACCGCATCCCATAGATTTTGTGGTATTGAAGTATTGTTGTCATTTGTCTCCATATATTGCTTGATCTCTGTTTTTATTTGGTCATTGATCATTGGTTATTTAGGAGCATGTTGTGAAGCCTCCATGTGCTTGTGGGATTTTTCATTTTTATTGCATAATTTATTTCTAGTTTCATACCTTTGTGGTCTGAGAAACTGGTTGGTACAATTTCAATCTTTTGAATTTACTGAGGCTCTTTTTGTGACCTAGGATATTATCTATTCTTTTAAATGTTCCATGTGCACTTGAGGAGAATGTATATTCTGCTGCTTTGGGTGTAGAGTTCTGTAGATGTCTGTTAGGTCTATCTGTTTTAATGTGTTTTTTAGTGCTTCTGTCTCCTTACTTATTTTCTGTCTGGTTGATCTGTCCTTTGGAGTGAGTGGAGTGTTGAAGTCTCCTAGAATGAATGCATTGCATTCTATTTCCCCTTTTAATTCTGTTAGTATTTGTTTCACATATGTAGCTGTTCATGTGTTGGGTGCATAGGTATTTATTATGGTTATATCTTCTTGTGAGGTTGACCCCTTTATCGTTATGTATTGTCCTTCTTTTTCTCTTGTGACTTTCTTTGTTTTGAAGTCTATTTTGTCTGATACAAGTACTGCACTTCTTGCTTTTTCTTCCTATTAGTTGCGTGAAATATCTTTTTCCATCCCTTCACTTTTAGTCTGTGTATATCGTTGGTTTTAAAGTTAGTTTCTTGCAGGCAGCATGTAAATGGTCCTTGTTTTTTTATCCATTTATTGATTCTATGTCTTTTGATTCGTGCATTCAGACCTTTTACATTTAGGGTGATTATAGATAGGTATGTACTTATTGGCTTTGAAGGCTTTAGATTCATTGTAACCAAAGCTTCAAGGTTAACTTCCTCACTGTCTAAGAGTATAATTTAACTCACTTAATATGCTATTGCAAACACAGTGTAAAGGTTCTTTTTTTCTCCTTGTTTTTCTTCCTCCTCCATTCTTTATATATTTGGTATCATATTCTTTACTCTTTGTCAATCCCTTGATTGACTTTGGAAATAGTTGATTTAATTTTGCATTTGCTTAGTAATTAACTGTTCTATTTTCTTAGCCTTGGTTTTATTATCTGTTGACAGCTATGAAACCTTAGGAACATTTACATCTATAACACTGTCGAGATGGTTTGTGGGAGGTAAATTCTCTCAGCTTTTGCTTATCTAGAAAGTGTTTTATGTCTCCTTCAAATTTAAATGATAACCTTGCCAGATAAAGTATTCTTGGTTCAAGGCCCCTCTGCTTCATTGCATTAAATACATCATGCACTCCCTTCTGGCCTGTAAGATTTCTGCCGAGAAGTCTGATGATAGCCTGATGGACTTTCCTTTGTATGTGATCTTATTTCTCTCTCTGGCTGCTTTTAATAGTCTGTCCTTATCCTTGATCTTTGCCATTGTAATTACTATATGTCTTGATGTTGTCTTCCTTGGGTCCCTTGTGTTGGGAGATCAGTGTACCTCCATGGCCTGAGAGACTATCTTCTCCCCCAGATTGGGGAAGTTTTCATCAATTACCTCCTCGAAGACGCTTTCTATCCCTTTTTCTTCCTCTTGTTCCTCCAGTACCCCTGTGATGTGAATATTGTTCTGTTCGGATTGGTCACACAGTTCTCTCAATATTCTTTCATTCTTAGAGAACCTTTTTTCTCTCTGTGCCTCAGCTTCTTTGTATTCCTCTTCTCTACTTTCTATTTCATTTATCGTCTCCTCCACCATATCTAATCTGCTTTTAAAACTTTCCATTGTATGTTTCATTTCTGATACTCTGTTCTGTAATGATTGGATCTCTGATTGGAATTCCTCCCTGAGTTCTTGAATATTTTTATGTACTTCCATGAGCATGTTAATGATTTTTGTTTTGAAATCTCTTTCAGGCAGATTAGTGAGGTCGATTTTATTTTAATTTTTCTCAGGAGTTTTATTCATAATTTTACTTTGAACGAGGTTCCTTTGGCATTTCATATTTGTATATGGCACCCTCTTGTGCCCAGAAGCTCTAGTTCTGGAGCTGCTCATCCCCTGAAGCAATGTTGGGGTTGCAGGGGAGTGGTATTGGTGCCTGTGGTGAGGAAAGAGCTGTTTCCTGCCTCCTGGCTGCTATGCCTGTCTCCACTGCCAAAACCAGTGGGCCGAGCACACAGGTATAAGCCTCTGTGCTTTGCGTTTGTAGTTGCTGTAGGCATGGCTTCCCTCTGGCTGGCCTAATGCCAGGGTAGCATTTGCTGGTTTGTAAGCCAGGTGGGGCTTGCCAGGAGAAAGGCTCAGTAGGCTGTGTATTACAGAGGGAGTCCTTGGATCTGTGTAGCCAGCCAGGGAGCTGGAGCTCCTGAAGATCATGAAAGTTCCCAACCTGCTGGTCAGAGTGCACCTGGACAATTTTGTCTACCTGTCCTTTCTCCTGAGCAGTAAGCTCTGAGCAATCCTTGCCCTTTAGCAGCCCTCTTGCTGTTAGGAAGTCTCTCAGACTGCCCACCTTTGTTTTTTCCCAGAGCAGCCAGATATGGATCCCTGCTTTCCACAAGTGGCTGGAATCTCAGGCTCTCCAGGTATTCTGCCTGTCTTAGCTTTCTAACCCCCTAATCACGAGAGTACCATGAAAACACCATGAAATATAGGTTTGTGTTCCCAGATCAGATCTCTGGAGTTAGATATACAGCTATCCCAGGATTCCACTCCCTCCCTGCTCTGTTTCTCTTCCTCCTGCTGGTGAGCTGGGGTGGGGGAAGGGCTTGGATCCCACCGGGCCACGGCTTTGGTACGTTGGCTTGTTCTGTGAAGTTTATTCTTTTCTCCAGGTGTATGCAGTCTGGCACAGCCCTCTTTCCTGTTGCTCTTTCAGTATTAGTTGTATTAATTATATTTTCATATTATATGCAGTTTTAGGAGGAGGCCTCTGTCTCACCTCTCATGCCACAATCTTTAATCCTCTCTGTAGTCTTTTTATAATAACGTTTACATGG
This sequence comes from Smutsia gigantea, assembly GCA_032199065.1. Lineage (NCBI taxonomy): Eukaryota > Metazoa > Chordata > Mammalia > Pholidota > Manidae > Smutsia > Smutsia gigantea. The sequence continues at coordinate 239,470 of JAVSCE010004877.1, read as the reverse complement.
TGAACAAAAGAGAGGCCTGAGAAGTTTCGCACAGCTCGCTCTACCTATGTTTTCATTAATTGTTTTTGAATTTTTAAGTTGTAGTGTCAGTCACATTTTTTACTGTCTCTTCAGAGTAATTTTCACAAACTGCACTGACACTCCCATATACGTTGGCTGTAAGGCAACAGGTACAAAGTTCGAAGGAAGCTTTTAGTAGTGATGCTGAGCCTGGTTGGTACTGATATTTGCTACTTTCTGTGCAGGAGACTATTACAAAGTGTTATTTAGCACTGGATTGTGGTTTCGAGTTTCAATTTGTTTCTGAGAGAAATTATTTCCTAATCTTTGTAAGTGTTTGTGAGTTTGCTAAGGTACTGAAATATATGTGTATTTTAAAAGAATAGTGTTTGTTAAGGCATTACCTATGTAAAACATTTGCACAGTTATGGAACTATATAAGCATCTAATTAATTGAGATTTTTTTGTAGGGTATTCTTAGGGTATCTTTGAAATTGATGGTTGGACTCATTCATTTTGCAGTAGCTGGTATGTAAGGACTGTGCATGGTAGTTCTTTAACTTACCCAGTTCCTTTTCTATAGTGCTGAGCACACTGTGGGTACCCAATGAATGTTGACTGTTTCATGACACATTGTTTATGGTGCTTCCAATTCTGTTTCTTCAACATGGCTCATTTGTTTGGATGGAATTCTTTATCTCCTCCTTTGATATGCTCATTGCTGCTGGAGGCTTTCCTCATCTTCCTCTTCTTGTTTGACTTTCTTAACTGCTCATCAAGGAAAGGGTTCTTCTGTTGTTCTTAGTTGTATTCCCTCAAGAACAAACATGATGTTTTACCTACCACTGGAATGAAGTTTTGCTTAATAAGATCTTCTCTTGTTTCGTCAAACCAACACAGAGACACTGAGAAATTGATCTCCATTTTATAGTTATAGTTGAAAAGCATAGTTTAGGGGCCATTGAATCATTGTCAGTTGTTTTGAAGGACTGTCTCATCAACGCTTAGCACAATGCATCTTACATTTCATAGCCTTCTACTAAGAAAGGGTGACTGTTAAATTTCTTTTTGGGCATTAGAACGTCATATTTAAAAGCCTGTTCTTTTAAGACTTATCATTCCATTCTTATATTTTTGTCTTTAATATTGAATCTATATTTTTGTATAGTACTTCTCTAAGTAAATCTTTAAGAATACTATGTAGGTATAGCAAGCTAATGAGATCTCATTGGGCTTGAGCAGTTTCTGAAGGATGTAAGTGTATCTCAAATGTGATTTAAAGCTATCTTTCTTTCAAACCAAGAAGAGTATTTGAGTAGATTTCTGTTGTTTTGCTGATGTTCACTTTTATCCCTTTTCATTTATTTAAGGATATTAATATGACCAAGATGGAGTATTGATTACAATGGACACACAATTTTTTAAATAATTTATTTTGGTATCATTAATCTACAATTACATGTGCAATATTATGGTTATTAAATTACCCCCTTCATCAGGTCCACCCACCAACCCCATTACAGTCACTGTCCATCAGCGTAGTGAGATGCTATACAATCACTACTTCTCTTCTCTGAGTTGTACAGCCCTCCCCATGCCCCCCCAACATTACATCTGCTAATCGCAATGCCCCTTTTTCCCTTTTATCTCTCCTTTCCCACCCATCTTCCCCAGTCCCTTTCCCTTTGGTAACTGGCTGTTCTTGGGTTCTGTAAGTCTTCTGCTGTTTTGTTCCTTCAGTTTTTTTCTTTGTTCTTATACTCCACATATGAGTGAAATCATTTGATACTTGTCTTTTTCGGCTTGGCTTATTTCACTGAGCATAATACCCTCTAGCTCCATCCATGTTGTTACAAATGGTAGGATTTGTTTTCTTCTTATGGTTGAATAATATTCCATTGTGTATATGTACCACATCTTCTTTATCCATTCATCTACTGATGGACACTTAGGTTGCTTCCATTTCTTGGCTATTGTAAATAGTGCTGCGATAAACGTAGGGGTGCATATGTCTTTTTCAAACTTGGCTGCTGCAGTCTTAGGGTAAATTCCTAGGAGTGGAATTCCTGGGTCAAATGGTATTTATATTTTGAGTTTTTTGAGGAACCTCCGTACTGCTTTCCACAATGGTTGAACTGATTTGCAGTCCCACCAGCAGTGTAGGAGGGTTCCCTTTTCTCCACATCCTCACCAACATTTGCTGTTGTTTGTGTTTTGGATGTTGACCATCTTCGCTGGAGTGAGGTGATATCTCATTGTGGTTTTAATCTGCATTTCTCTGATGATTAGCGATGTGGAGCATCTTTTCATGTGCCTGTTGGCCATCTGAATTTCTTCTTTAGAGAAGTGTCTATTCATGTCCTCTGCCCATTTCCTAATTAGATTATTTGCTTTCTGTTTGTTAAGGTGCATGAGTTCTTTATATATTTTGGATGTCAACCCTTTATAAGATACGTTTTTTATGAATATATTCTCCCAAACTGTAGGATGTCTTTTTGTTCTACTGATGGTGTCCTTTGCTGTACAGAAGCTTTTCAGCTTGATATGGTCCCACTTGTTCATTTTTGCTTTTGTTTCCCTTACCCAGGGAGATATGTTCTTGAAGAAGTCACTCATGTTTATGTCTAAGAGATTTTTGCCTATGTTTTTTTCTAAGAGTTTTATGGTTTCATGACTTACATTCAGGTCTTTGATCCACCTTGAGTTTACCTTTGTGTATGGGGCTAGACAGCAGTCCAGTTTCATTCTCTTACATGTAGCTGTCCAGTTTTTCCAACACCAGCTGCTGAAGAGGCTGTCATCTCCCCATTGTATATCCAAGGCTCCTTTATCAAATATTAATTGACTGTATATGTTTGGGTTAATGTTTGGATTTCCTATTCTGTTCCACTGGTCTGTGGGTCTGTTTTTGTGCCAATACCAAATTGTCTTGATTACTGTGGCTTTGTAGTAGAGCTTGAAGTCAGGGAGCATAATTCCCCCTGTTTTATTCCTCCTTCTCAGGATTGCTTTGGCTATTCGGGGTCTTTTGTGGTTCCATATGAATTTTAGAATTATTTGTTCCAGTTCATTGAAGAAAGCTGTTGGTAGTTTGATAGGGATTGCATTGAATCTGTAGATTGCTTTAGGTAGTATAGCCATTTTGACAATATTTATTCCTCCTAGCCAAGAGCATGGGATGAATTTCCATTTGTTAGTGTCCTCTTTAATTTCTCTTAGGAGTGTCTTGTAGTTTTCAGAGTATAGGTCTTTCACTTCCTTGTTAGGTTTATTCCTAGGTATTTTATTCTTTTTGATGCAATTGTGAATGGAATTGTTTTTCCGATTTCTCTTTCTGTTAGTTCATCATTAGCGTATTGGAAAGCAACAGATTTCTGTGTGTTAATTTTGTATCCTTCAACTTTGCTGAATTCAGATATTAGTTCTAGTAGTTTTGGAGTGGAGTCTTTAGGTTTTTTATGTACAGTATCATGTCATCTGCAAATAGTGATAATTTGACTTCTTCTTTACCAATCTGCATGCCTTGTATGTCTTTGTTTTGTCTGATTCCTGTGGCCAGGACCTCCAGTACTATGTTGAATAACAGTGGAGAGAGTTGGCATCCCTGTCTTGTTCCCGATCTTAGATGAAAAGCTTTCAACTTCTCGCTGTTAAGTATGATGTTAGCTGTGGGTTTTTCATATATGGCCTTTATGATGTTGAGGTACTTGCTGTCTGTACCCATTTTGTTGAGAGTTTTAATCAGGAATGGATGCTGAATTTTGTCAAATGCTTTTTCAGCATCTATGGAGATGATCATGTGGTTTTTGTTCTTCTTTTTGTTGCTGTGGTGGATGATGTTGATGGATTTTCGAATGTTGTACCATCCTTGCAACCCTGCGGTGAATCCCACTTGATCATGGTGTATGATCCCCTTGATGTATTTTGAATTCGGTTTGCTAATATTTTGTTGAGTATTTTTGCATCCACGTTCATCAGGGATATTGGTCTGTAGTTTTCTTTCTTGGTGATGTCTTTTCCAGGTTTTGGTATTAGAATGATGCTGGCTTCATAGAATGAGTTTGGAAGTATTCCCTCCTCTTCTATTTTTTGGAAAACTTTAAGGAGAATGGGTGTTATTTCTTCTCTATATGTCTGGTAGAATTCAGAGGTGAATCCATCAGGCCCATGGGTTTTGTTCTTGGGTAGTTTTTTTATTACCAATTCAATTTCGTTGCTGGTAATTGGTCTGTTTAGTTTTTCTGTTTCTTGTTTGGTCAGTTTTGGAAGGTTGTATTTTTCTAAGCAGTTGTCCATTTCTTCTAGATTTTCCAGCTTGTTAGCATATAGATTCTCATAGTATTATCTTATAATTCTTTGTATTTCTGTGGGGTCCGTTGTTATTTTTCCTTTCTCTTTTCTGATTCTGTTTATGTGTGTAGATTCTCTTTCCTTTTAATGAGTCTTGCTAGGGGTTTATCTATTTTGTTTATTTTTTCAAAGAACCAGCTCTTGGTTTCATTGATTTTTTCTGTTGTTTTATTCTTTTCAATTTTATTTATTTCTTCTCTAATCTTTATTATGTCCCTCCTTCTGATCACTTTGTGCCTTAGATAGAGCTTCTTAACTAAGCATCCAAATGCAAAATCCATGGAAGAAAAGATAGAAATATTTGAGGAAGTAATACATAAAACTGTTTTATGTAAATCAAGGTGATAATAATATTTCAGTGTTTAATTAAATGGAAGTCTGTTTTGCTTTATAGAAATTGACCTCAGAATTTCAGAGCATACAGAAAGTTTTCTATGTGGTTTCACTGAGTTCACTTAGCAGCTTACAAAAGGAAATTAACCCCTAGTTTGACGGCACAAAATTCAAACTTTGATAAGGCATTTTAGTTCCGATTGTCATTCTCTTTCTTCTTGAAAAAAGTTAAGGAGATAGTCTCAAGAGAAAGGGTATTGTGGAGAAAAATCTAAACTAAAAATGAAATACTACTTAGTAGAGATCTCCTCTCTCTGCCCTCCCTTTGGCCATCATGGTCAAATACTATAAATCACATGAGGATTGTTACCTTTCCCTCTAAGCTAGAGCACGCACCAACATTAATAAAAAAAAGTTCTCTACCCTCATTCATTTTGCAAATCTGGTCAGGAGAATTCTGAAAATAGCAATTAATACTTTGCAATGTGATACCAGAAAAATACATTCTGGTTGTCTACATATTATTCCTATTCTTGTATAGTCTGAGTTAATGCTGAATGGAGATCTCATAATTTGCCCCTTAGAAAATGGAACAAGGAGTTGAATGAACTTCATCATATCTATTTTATGATTAGATAACTTTTGAAGAGGTTGTTGAATCTGCATGCTTATAACTGAATTCATAGCTTCTTGAACAAACACACAGAGACATGCAAATCATCTTCTCTAATGCTTAAAATGGAGGTATGGAAAACACTTCTCTGAAATATATAAAACATACTGAAATTTGGGTGTTCTGAGAACTCACCTTACAGACTATTCATTATTATGTAACAGAAAAATTTAACTATGCCTCTTTCTTCATTCCATTTACTTGTTTCTAATGTTACTTTGCATATATTGTTATCTCTACTGAAAATTAACTTTTGAGCTGAGCAGTCTTGGGTTCTAATCTTCAGCCTGCTGTGTACTAGTATAGGAAAATAACCTCTCTGAGTCTCCTAATTCATGTTTCTGCCTGAATTACTCTTTTATGGAATGGAAAGAAGTATTTATTGACAAAATTTCCTCTCTCTTCTGAGCCAAATTGCAATGTTGTGTGAATAAATTACCCCTATTGTTTGTCCTTATACTCCAGCAGGAAGTTGGAAGTTCAGTGCAAGATTTAAATAAGAGCTTTCTATACAACCACAGAGGCATGGTAATTTGACAATACTTAAAGCAAACAATTTTTATGTTGTATAGAAATCAGACAATTCCAGTGTTACAGAAAATTAAATTGCTTTCCAAAGCCATTGAGTAACTTGCCCAGTTGTGCCATGACTTAGTGTCTGTATGAGAACTATGACTCTTGTCATCTTTCTTATCTCAGTGCACTTTCCATAATAAATTCTGAATTCTCAGGTCTCAGTCATGGAGGGAGAAAATCCAGTATGTAGCTGGGGGATGGAATGTCAACCAGTGTACAGGCAAATGGGTAATGACAGCTTATATTTATCTAGACAATGAAAATTTAAATATTCTGAGTTACATATGGATAAAAGCTCTGAAAGTCCAAAAAGCCCCTTTCCACTGCTGTTTTTAAAAACACTCACTTTCATTACCTGTTTTTGATCCTTTTTGTGTCTCCCATTGTTAAAATACATTCCTGTGTTGACGCAAGGGCATACTTGTTACTCAAAATGAGAATAATGTCCTCTAAAGATGCTACAAAAGAATTCCACTTGAAGCAGAGAACTAGATTGTGTGGCCTTTTGAGGCCTCACTGCAGTGGAAGAATTGACACCAGTTCAATCAGGTAAATAATCAGTTAACCTCTCTACCAGAATTTCAGTGATACAGTTAAGAACTTTCTACTTTGTTTCAGTTAATAAATCCTTCCAACTTAATGTTAGTGATAAGAATAAAAATCCAAAGTACTGAACTTCTGAATACAAAGTGATATGGCAACTGTTTAATAGAAAGAGTAGGTATTTTTTAAGTTACAGAGTGTTTAAAAGATGGAGAAAACGTGCCCCAAAAGTGATCAGGGCAGAATATGAGAATTAGGTGCACTACAGTCTCCCTGTTACTCTTGCTTTTCTGCTTTGCCCTCTGCCCATCAGTGATATCCCCTCCTGCCTTCCCCAATATTTATACTTTTCTGTTTCCTTGTGTCCTCATTTGGCCCAGATTGGATGAGAAAACATATGCAGTGTCTTCAGGGGCATATGGTCACCCTAATTACATGGACTTGAGGACATTTTTTCAAAACTTACTATAAACGAGGAAATTTTCAACACTAACTCAAGGAAATTGTGAAGTTGTTAAATCTCTCTTTACTAATTCCATTTGTCCTGCTTTTCAGAATTCCTATAATAAATGGAAACTTTTTTTTTGACAATGAGATACCCAGTTCTCTCCATACTCTAGCCTTTAGAAAATCCTAGTGTAGAATCTTAATTCAGTTTTAAGGATCTATTAAAAGATAAAAGGCTAAGTGTAAGAACTGACTTATTATGGTACTAAAGTCTAAAGCAATGCTAATCCTTATAGTAAAATGCAGAGTATGAGTAAGACATTTAAAGTTATTATATAATACATAATTTTTATTAATAAAGAGTATTTTAATACTTGCTTATGAAAAATTAGAATGAACAGGAGTAAAGATAAATATGAAAATCTGATTTACTTTCTCTCCATTCCCACTCCCCAGAGGTAACTTTTAACACTTATGCATACTTCCAGATAACTTTTATACATATATGAATCCTGACATATGTAATATTATACTGCCATATGTTAACACATGCAAGCATGTTAAATACATGTTTACAAACTTGTTTTCCTCTTGAGTACTTAAGCACTTTTGCACATTTATATCTATATCTCAACTTATATCTACATCACATACCTCATTTTACTGACAGCTGCATGGCAACAGGAATTTTTTGAGGGACTATAGTATCCTTCCCTATCACTCTGTACTGAGAGCTATAGAATAATCTAGCAAAACTAAAATACATATTGGATAATAATTCAAAATAATGTTCCTATCATTAAATTTACATTTCTATGCCAACAAAATCATAAAATGATAGAGGGTAGTGTTAGTAAGGTGGATGACCTTCAGATGGATACATTTTCAGCTGGTGACTTTGACTTGTATTAGGACCTCCAGCAAACTCAGGACTCTGAACACACTCTGCTGTCATGTCTCAGAGTTCCTGCATGACTGTGATACTTTTATTCCCATTGTTGGGTGGTACTATTCCAGGAAATTTACATAAAGATCACATTTACATTTCACATCAGATAGTCACTATTACCTCTATTGTTGAGATTGACGGTTTTGGAGCTGTGGAGTGAATGGGAAGCTGTTTTCAACTTGCAGAGTCATTTTCCATTGATAACACTAGGACACTTGGAGTTCTAAGTATCATAAGCAGTTTTCCTCTCTGACCATGTCAAAGGCCTTGGATCACTACAGTTCCTTTCAATCACATTCATACCACCATACCAGAAAAGCATCATTATACTCATTTGATAGATGGAGAGCCTGAAGTTCAGAAGAATAAGTTCATTCGCTGGATGATATAATTAATGTCTTTATGTAGTAGAGACTTGAGTTCAGGCATGTCTGCCTCTAGATTCCATATTATTAATATCTATTTATTCTGATTCTATGAGGTCCTAAAAGGCAAAACACGTGTTTCTTTGAAATGTGTCTGATAGCTTGCTACAACCTATCTAAACAGTTTTGAGGGTTTTCTAAATAATCTGAATCATCTCAGAAGATAAGGCAATCTCCTTGGCACTGAGAAGAAATTAGAATGAAAAAGTAATATGACTGGGATTGTAACCAAACATTCCTAATAATAGCTATCTACGCAGAAGGTAGTACAAAGAAAGATTAACCAATTGACCAAAAAATCAAAGAACAAATTTTATTGAATTTGTTTAAAATATGTATTTACATTTTAAATATTTGCTTTCATTTTTGAATTGGTGATATGCATGTACAAAGATTACATTTTAAAAATACTTAGGTAATTATAAATATTTCCAACAATGTATGTTTCATGTTATAAACAAAATCAGCTCTGTCTTCAAACAGGTAGTAAAGTGATTATAAATAATTGAAACAGACAATAAACAGATATTCATTGGCTTCCTGAATTTTTATGTTTCAGGGAACGAAGAGTTGAAACATTGATCATGAAACGGGTAAATGAGAGCACCCCACAGGAGTTCATCCTCTTAGGTTTCTCAGATCAACCATGGCTGGAGCTTCCACTCCCTGTGGTCTTCTTCATTTCTTATATCATGACTATCTGGGAATCTGACCATTATTCTAGTGTCACGCCTGGACTCCAAACTCCATACCCCCCATGTATTTCTTTCTTACCAGTCTGTCCCTCCTAGATCTCTGCTACATCACAAGTACAGTTCCACAAATGCTGGTAAATTCATACAGCACCAGGAAGGTAATTAGTTTTGGTGGCTGTGTGGCCCAGCTTTTCATTTTTCTGGCCTTGGGGGCCACTGAATGTGTTCTGCTAGCTGTCATGTCCTTTGACAGGTTTGTAGCTATTTGTTGGCCTCTCCATTACTCAGTTATCATGCATCAAAGGCTCTGCCTCCAGTTGGCAGCAGCATCCTGGATTACTGGCTTCAGCAACTCAGTGTAGTTGTCTACCCTGACTCTCCAGCTGCCACTGTGTGGCCCCTATGTATCAGATCACTTTCTTTGTGAAGTCCCTGCTCTGCTCAAGTTGTCTTGTGTTGACACAACAGCAAATGAGACTGACCTATTCTTAGTAAGTGTACTATCCCATATAATACCCTTGACACTCATCCTTATATCATATGCTTTTATTGCCCAAGCAGTCTTGAGAATCCCATCTGCTGAAAGTAGACAAAAAGCATTTGGAACATGTTGTTCCCATCTCATTGTGGTGTCACTTTTTTATGGTACAGCTATCTCCATGTACCTGTAACCACCATCACCCAACTCCAGGGACCAGGGAAAGATGGTGTCCCTCCTCTATGGGATCATTGCACCCATGCTGAACCCCCTTATAGACACATTTAGGAACAGTGAGGTAAAGGAGGCCTTTAGAAGTCTACATGCAAGAGTCTTCTTAATCAGGAAATAAGGAATGTGGAAATAATAAGCTTGTAAAAACCTAATGTTTATTTGGCTTACTAACTTATTCCTCTTCAAGTCGTCCTATTTTCATCATTCCTACAGAGAACTGTTATGATGATCTCCCTCAAATAAAACTTTATTAACAGAAAGCTGAACTCATCTTCTGTTGCCTAAACATACTCATTGAACAAGTACCTAGAACTGTCCTCCATCAGAAACTGTGGAACCTCAGCATCTTCAAACTTCACATCAATGTTTGTATAATTTTGTATAACTGAGATCTCTCTGGGAATGCAATATAAGCCAAAAATCTTTTCTCTGGTAATATCCTACCACACACATATGCTTTTTTTCACCCAGTTAGAGGAGGTTTACCAAAACCGTGAAGAACAACCACTGGAGGAAGTAGCATATGCTACATTATCTGTTATTTTTTTTTATTTTTGAGTGATTCATTCATATTATAGTTATTTGTGTTGCTCTTCATTTTTGCCCCTTGTTTTCTTCTACCAGTACATTATGCATATAGAAAACACAGTATCTGAAAAGTGCATTTGTCATATTTCTCCTTAAAACTTATAGTAGTAATACCATGTACCTTTACCATAATATAATGCTAACAGATTAGAGAAATAAATCTCATTTGCCAAGTTTTCTGATTTTGGTTTATTTAGCTCTTTCCTATTAGAAACAAATGTCATTAAAAGAGTAAATGGAAGCAAAATATTAGAGATTCTGTTTAAAGCAAAAGATACAGGTTTTCTCACCGAAAATGAATTCATTGCTAAAGGTCCAAAAAAATGATACATCATTATCTAGAAGCAGGTGGGCATTTAATAGCCAATGTCAGTGAAATCTGGTGAATTATGAGCACATAGAAATCAAAATTGAAATAGTATTTAATTTTTTAAATGAAGGATTAATTGATCCAATTAATTTTATAGTGGTAGACTGATTTTTATAAATATTTGTACTGGCATATTGGTTTATAATTTTATACCATGAGAAAATGATTTATAGGGAAATTCCATAACTAAGCTATTATCATTTACCTTATGATTATTAAAAATATATATAAATGATTTACTTAGAATAGATGTACTAAACTAACTTTAGCTCTTTTATTGCAATCCTGAGAAATTAATTTTTCTAATCCAAACCATTTTTAAGGAAAACATATTTTGAATGTGGTTTTCTTTAAATTGTGGTAATATATACATAACATAAAATTTGTCATTTTAACCTTATTTGAGCACAGTTCAGTGGCATTAAGTATATTCACATTTTCATGCAAACTTCACCACCATCTATCACCAGAATATTTTTCATCTTCCAAAACTGAAACTCTGTACCTATTACACAATAACTACTCATTCTCCCTCTATCCCCAGACAACCACCATTGTACTTTCTGTCCCTATAATTTTAATTACTGCAGGTACCTCATGTAAGTGGAATCATTAAGTATTTGTTTTTTGTGACTGGTTTGTTTCACTTGGCTTAATTTCTTTCAATTCTGCTCTGTTTATCTATACATCTGCCTCTGTGCCTGTACTACACTGTCTTCATTACTATAGCTTTGTAGTAGGTTTTCAATTCAGGAAGTGCGAGTCCTTCAACTTTGTTCATCTTCATTAAGATTGTTTTGACTATTCTGTGTCTCTTGTATTTCCACATGACTTTTAGGATTGATTTATCAGTTTCTACAAAACATGGTGCCTGTAGTTAACAATAAGGTATTATGCACTTAAAAGTTTGTTAAGAGGGTAGATCTCATGTTAAGTGTTCTTACCACAAAAACAAACAACAAATGAAGGGACACAATGAAACTTGGATGTGATTGATATGTTTTACCTTTGCTGCCAAGCAGTCCTGTCTGAGGATGTCTCTTCCTGCAGTCCAGGCAAAACCTCAACCCAGACTGGGGAGGGAGGGCTCTTGACCCTGCCTGGGGAAGAATTCACAAACCTGTTAAACAAGTGCAGGCAAGAAAGGAATTCATTAAGGCAAAAGTAGTAGCAAGTGCTGGAGTTTTGTAGTGCCAGGAAAAGTGGCTCTTTTACTTGTGCAGCCAAAAAAGCAGTAGAGAGCAAGGAAGATCAGAGGGAGACAAGTGAAGTTCATTCAATTCCTGCTTGGTGTAGGGCAAATCCCTTGCCAACTCCTAAAACCAGGGTCACTTGCTGTCCAGTATCCACTTGAATCTGCACAGCGTGGGAACTATGTCCCTACCACCTGAGAACTGGGGGAGCTGCAGCATATTGAATGGAAGGAATATCTGGGGAGTGAGTTTTTTTCTGTGGAAATAGGCACTTGGAAAATATATTGCATATAGGCGAAACTAGAAAACTGCATGCATGCTCAAAAAGGTCTAAAGAGATTATAACCCTTCATCTCAGTCTGATCGTCACACTCAGTGCAAGCAGGAAATGAAGGCTAAGAGCTGTAAATAGTCTTGTTAAGCACTGAAGGGTGCCCCAACACAGATATGATCTGCAAAGACCTGGAGAGCTTTTTCTTTTTTCTTTTCTTTTCTTTTGTCTTCTCTTCTCCTTTACTCTTTTTTTCCTCTCCTTTATTCTCTTCTCTCCTTTTCTCGCCTTTCTCATTACCTTCCTTCCTTCCTTCTCTTTATTTCCTTTTCTTTTCCTTCCTTCCTTCCTTCCTTCCCTCCCTCACTCTCTCTCTCCGTCTCCTTCTTTCTTTCTCTTTCTTTTTCTTTCTTTCTTTCTTTCTTTCCTCTTTCTCTCTTTCTGTCTTTCTCTCTTTCCTCTTCTTTCTCTTTTCTTTCGATTCTTCCTTCCCTCCCTCCCTCCCTCCATCCTTCCTTCCTTCCTTAACCACTCTTTCCATTCTTTCCTTCCTTTCATTCTTTCTATATCATTATTCAAATTTTCCAGTTTTGAACAAAAATTCAAGGCATGCAGATGAAAAAAGAAAGTATGGCTCATTCATAGGAAAAAATAAATGGGCGTAAGTTGTGCCCAAGGGAGCAGACATTGACTTACTAGATAAAGACTTTAAATTGTCTTAAATATGCTCAAAGATCTAAAGGAAATCATGGACAAGGAGCTAAAGGAAACCAGGAAAACTACAAATAGAGATCAATAAAGTGCTATTCTCATCACATTATATCCAGCTATATACTACAATATGTATGACTTTTGCTAACACTGATGTTAATCTACTCACCCAGTTAAGGTAGTACTTGCTAGTTTTCTCCACTGTGTTACTCTTTTTACCCCATTCTATACTGAATAATTTGAAGGGAAGTCACTGTGCATAGTCCACAATTAAAGAGTGAGGAGTTACATCTTTGGAGACAGTATTTACATAAATGATGTGGAATTCTTCTGTACAGGCTATACATTTATTCACCTCATTTATTTATTTATTAAATCATTCATATTAGTGTGAATGCATGCATAATTGATTTTATACTTGGAATTAAAATTTATTTATTTTGTTGTTAAAGCTGTTCCAGCTTTGGTCACTGTGGACTCTTTCTGTTGGTTGGTTGTCACTTTGACATAACCTACTGCTTATTTTTAAACACTGCTGTATGGTACTATTGGATGCTTCAGTCTCATCTTGTATATTTTCTGCCCCAACCCTAAAATCAGCCATTTCTCTAGGAAACTCAATCCCTTTTATAGGAGAATGGTATTAAAAACAAGATCTGGATGCTAGGTGTACTTGCTCCTTCTATGCATTCTCAGTTGAGAGATCAAGGAGGTATATGTGTGCATAGTAACCCATGTATATATATATATGTGTGTGTGTGTGTGTGTGTGTGTGTGTGTGTGTGTGTGTGTGTGTACACATTTCTAGACATAACTTTATAGTTCTGTTAAGCTAAACTCGAGTTAATACTGATGACTTCAATTCTAATTCATTACCACATTGGTTATTCTAGCCTCTCCAACTTGCTTACCAGTAACATCCTACTCCAATGGTAAGAAACCTGGCTCCCACCATCTACCAATCATTTACTTAATTGTTCAATTCCAGTATAAATGTATAGCAATGTTTGATGTAATCTTTAAGTTTTGAATATTTATTTAAAGATTTTTCTCGATGTTCTTAATGCTTTGCAATTTCACCATGGTTTATTTACTAGTCAGCTATAGCCACAATGGAAATGTGTAAGACCCCAAAACTCAGTAGTTTAAAATAATTATTTTATCATGGTCATGGGTCTGGGAAAATACTCTTATAGCAGATCACTAGAAACAAGAGAAATCCAAGACACATAAGCACATTTTAGACCTCCATTCGGTCACATCTACTAGCATTCCACTGGTCAAGACAAGTCACATGGTCAAACCCAACATCAATGAAGTAGGAAATCTACAAATCCACCCACATTAAGAGAGGGAAAGAAGTGATTATTTGCTTAACAATAATCTTGTGTCAATGTGAAAAAGGTATGTTTATGTGTGTGCATACATATATATAGAGAGAGAGTATGAGTGTGAGTGAATGAATGACTAGCTTTTATTACCATTTCTTTGGGCCCTTATCACCTGATAATTACATCTTTCTTGAGTTTGTAGAAATTCATAGCTTAAAAAAAATGTGGCTTTTTTTTGCTCTTATTACTAGGAACAGAGAATCAGAATAGAGACAGTGTGCTTTGTCCATCATCTTGAATAGAACCAATCATTTTCCTATGACTCAAACTATTTACTACCTATGATTCTTCCCAGTTTACCTGCTCAGTAGATCAACTTTCCAATGATGATACTTGATCTTACATCCTTCTTTTTGAAAAGGAATGTAATTTGAAGACTTGTATCAATCACAGTTTGTAAACTAAATTTGCATTTTTCTACCCCTCTCTTACCTCATTTATCTCAATATGCTGGCAGATACCCAGGGTTTGCATTTTTTCCAGTAATCCTGGGGACCATTTTTCATGTATATGTTCTCTGTTACTAATCAAGTCTTTGTTGTCTTCCCCCAGTTCACCAAAACACTCATTTTGTAATCCACATACCTACGGCTATGCTCTATTTGTCCAAGAGAGATCAGCTATAAATTAATTGGGCTGAATAAAAGGACTAAATGTATTCTCCATGTTTCTATAGTATAAGCTCCATAAAGCCAGGTAACTACTCTATGTACTTGTCCTAAATACCTAATAAGCACTTTGTTTCAATAATTTTTTTAATTTAATGACTATAAGAATGAATGAAGTATGCAATTTCAAGGACCTGGAATTTTATGTAAATGGTGGAGGTGGTGATAATGTTGATGTTGATGGCAATGATAATGAAAAACATAGGCTGATAGAGCAGATTATACACATATATCTTTAGCCCAGCTCTCTTTGTTTAATTTCACACCTGTAGATATAACCTGTAGAGTTTTCTTCTTCTTTTTTGAGGTATAACTGACATATAATATTATATTAGTTTCAGGTGTACAACATAAGGATTTGATATTAGCAAATATTATAAATGATCACCACAATAAGTCTAATTAATATTGATCATCATACAGTTACAAAGTTTTTTCTTGTTTGAAAACTTTTAAGATCTATTCTCTTAGCAACTTTCAAGTATGCAGTATATTATTAGCTATAATCACCATGCTGTACCTTGCATCCCCACAACTTATTTATTTTATAAATAGAAGTTTGTACCTTTGATCCCCCTCACTCATTTCATCCATCCCACCAAACCCACCTCTGCAACCACCAATCTGTTTTCTTTATCTCGCTTTTTAAAAATATATTATTTTTTCTTCTTTTGATGAACTTCATAATATGAGATTCTAGTTAGCTTACACTAAAATCATATTTATGACTTTACTTGCACACCTATTTATGTTTGTCCTTTCAGTTTATTTAGAAATATTTATTGGGTTATTACCAAACACCATGGACTGTTACAGAATTTGAGACACATCAGTAAACAAAATAGACAAAAATCTCTGCCCTTGCTGGCTTTATTTTCCAGCAGAGAATATGTAAAGTATTTATTCAATATAATAAATAAATTTATATAAAAAGGTAGTTATCTTTTAAAAAATCAGAGAAAATTTAAGAGCATTTGGAAATTGAGAAGGGAAAGTTTCAATATTAAATAGCATGTTCAGGAGGTGACATTTGAGCAAAGGTTTGAAGGAGTTATATGAGTTAGCCAAATGCACATCTGTGGTGCACATCTGAAGGAAGATTGCTAGATCTGGAAGGCACATGTGGAGCAAGTCCTAAGATTCAAACATGACTTGGTCTTTGAGGCAAGAAAAAGGCCGGATGGCTGGAAGAGTTGGGGAAGATTTTCTGGTCAAGATGGCTTATATTGTTCTATGATAATAAACAAAAATCACAGTAACTTAATACAACAGACAGTTATTTCTGCTTAATACTATGCATCCAGTGAAGATCTTTATGGAAGTTCTCTTTATCAAAGTCACTCGGACAAAACAGCAGAGATTTCATGTTGACTTGTGCTTTCATGCTTAGCACAGCAGTGAGAACCTGTTCCCTCGGTTATAGAGCTTCTTCCTGGAAGTGAAAAATGATACTTCTGCTTACATTTCTTTGACTAAATCAAGTCACATGATATAACTAAATTTAAAGGGACAGCAAATGCAATCTTAGCACATACACAGAAGGTATAAGAAATGGAAATATTTGATGATCGGCACTTACAATGGTGCCGTCCACTCTTATAGTCACCAAATACTGATTTATTTTCCTTCCTGCACACATGCAAAAATATGCTCAACCCCTCCAAGAAAGAGACGCTTCCCAAGTCCATATCATTCCTGGCAACCAGCTAAACGTCTAGGACCTCCATGTAGTGTGCATTAGTCTCTAAATGGATCCTCATGATATAGACATTACAAACTGAAACACATCATTCTCTCCCCCTCCACCCCTACAACATACACCTCATATTCACTGATGGAAATAGTCAAATGAATAAAATGTAATAAGGAAGAGATAGTGGACAAATTAGGTCAAATAAGATAAGGACTGAAATTCACCATTGTATTTGGCAACTTGGAAGCAATTTGTGATATTAACAAAAACTGTTTCTCTATAGTGGTGGGGTCAAAAGCCAGACTAAAGTAGGTTTAAAAGAGAATGGGAGAAATATAATTTATTTCTGAGAAATTTTTCTGTGAAGAGGAATAAATTATTTTAAAATGTAACTGGTGTGGGTAGTGGGATCAGGAAAGTTTTTTTTTTAAGATGTTAGAATTAATGGTATAGTTGTTTCTTCCTGGGAATGATGTAAAAAGTGAGAACTAGGCAAGGTGTTTGATATATGGGTAAATTTCTAGAGTTCTTCCCATTAGCAAATGAAGTAGAATGGGATATAATGAATAAGTGGAGGGACTGGCTTTGGTGTAAGGATGAATGTTCATTAGCAATAATAGGCAGGAAGGCAGAACATATGGGTGATGATGTCAGTAGGCCATAGACGTAGTTACTAAAAAGGACTCTATAATAAAGTCCCCTTCTGATTGCCTCATTTTCTCAGTAAAATTAGGCATTAAATTCATCTGTTGAAAGTGAGAGTGAGCAAGGAGGTTTTGGTGGTTTCAGGAACGAGATGTGAAATAGTTATTGGTCAGAGTAGAAAAGTAAAAGGACTCAGGGTGAATAATACAGCTGTAGCATGAAGGGTTTCCTTGAGGTGTGTGGTTGTGGATTGAAATGAAATAAAGATTTCTCCAGTCTTACTAGGCTGCATTCAGAGAGGTATGGAGTTGGTTGAGAGTTTAACTTAACCAAAGTTGTGATTTGCAGACTTTGGCTAAGGAAGATAGGAAGGAGACAAGTAAGAGAAAAAGGGGTAGACACAATGGATTAGAGGAGTTGAAGGATAATTATCAAGTTTCCAGAGGAAAAATAAGATGTGTTACTAACAGAGAGATGTTTGAAATTGGTATTATGGAGAGGATTCAATTGGTCAAACCAGAAGTCCAAGCATCACCCATGAGTCAGTCCTTTTTCGCATTTTTTTTGCATTCAATAAATAATTTTGTTAGTTTATCCTCCTCAGTATCTCTATATATCCTGAATTTGCTTTACTTTCCACTTCTATCACTCACCTGTGTTACTACAACAATTTCCTAATTTCCCTCTTGGTGTCTAGCCTTGTCCCTCTCAAACGTATTCCCACACACCAATGGGAATACTAAAATGTAAGACTGTTAATGGCATACTCCAGTTTAACCCATAACAGTAACCCAAACCCGCCATTGCAATTATTGTAAAGTTTAAATTGCTAACGTGGCTTGTAACTCCATGCATGATCACTTCAACTAATGCAAACTTTCTTTACTTTCATTTAACATCATGTGAGATTCACCAATTTTGATTCATTTTCTCTACAGTGGTACAGGTCTCCAATTGACATTAATTTTCTGCTGTTATAAATAAAGCTGTTATCAACACTGTTGAGTATTTATCTCTTGGATATTTGTGCAAGAGTTTTTCTATAGGTGTGGAATTTGGGGGACATAGTATATGTGAATCTTTAATTTTACTGTACATCACCTGTATTTACTATTTTTATTTTTATTATTAAACTTCATGTCCACAGTTGTCAATAAACTAAGGCATATTTACTTATGGTAAATGGAGATGTACAAAGAAGAAATAAAGTTTAGATGCTCACCATTTTATAGTCTATATAAAAGTCAGTACTGTGATCATTTGCCTTAGTGTTTACTTCATTGAAAATTAACTATCCTTTTTTTTTGCACAATGTTCATTGTAAAACACAGCAAGTCTTGAACATGTTATATTTGCTATTACCTTATAGATTAACTGATATAATCAACAAATATTTACTGAGTACTATGTGCTAACACTTTGCTAAGCATTGGGAGTGTAGCAGTGAAAATATTGTAGAGTGGAAAAATAAAGAGCAATTAAACATAATAGAATCAATCATCCAATGTTTGTCTTTTTTTCTCTGTTTCCAATAGGAGAGTAATTTTGACACAGTATTGTAACTTCCTTTCTTACCTTCCTCTGGACTGTGAATCCTTTAGGGCAGATAAATAACATTTATTTATATACCAGGTGTCTTTCACAATGCCTGAAAACATGTTTGATAAATAAAAATTTATTTCATTCCCAGAGTAATTCTGCATTAGAACTTTTTATAGGAATTATTTCTGAAGAGTAGGTACAGAACAAAAAAAGTCACTGACAGAGACTGTCTTTCCTAGATACCTCCACTAAACTGCTGCTCAAAAAAATGTCAACCAAAAGTGAGGAGGTGATCATTCTAGTTATGTTGGCAAAGTCGAGATTTGATTGTGCAAATAACATTGTTGGGCAAGTCCCCAGGACTACTGAGTAGCTTTAAAAGACAATGGTAAAGCTAAGGTATCCAACAGTAATGGGAACTGACTCAAGTTAGCTTCCTGAAATCAATCCTTAATTGACTGTTTCTCCTCTAAGACAGATAACCCTAGAGATTACCCCATTTTGTGAAAATAATGAAGCTCATTTGAAACTTTTAAATTGCTGTGTGCTGCATGGGGAAAACATGATAATCGGTTCTACTCTTCCTAGAGCCAGATCCCTGTGGACATAGAGAAAACAAGATCCTTGTTATCAGTAGCTCCATTCTAAAAATCATTATAATAAGATCTCTAGGGTCTTGTTCTTCCTTTCAACTTCTGTAAAGAACTGAAGAAGTTGAAAATCTCTCTTCTGCTAGCTTTAGTTTGAAATGTTACTCTTTGACTTCATCATACATAATCCCATAAGATTTTCCAGTTATCCAGAGGGAATCACATAAGTAAATGTAGCCATATTTCAATTTTACTAGAAAGCAGGAAAGAGTCAGAAAAATTACTTTTATCCAAGCATTTCTCATTCTTCAGTTTTTCCAATCTCTAATTCCATCTTCCCTTTCTCATCTCCTTTAGAAGTTAGCTGTCAGGGTAAATAACTCATTCCTTCAGTGAAATAATAGGTTATATTTTCTTTTCACTTAGAAGATGGAAAACAAAACACAAATAACTCAAAACCTTGTATTTCTTCTTAGATTAATCAATTATATGTTCACATAAATTATTGCAGAATATTTAAAGGTAGAAAACAATGTGCTACTATATCTGATCTTCTTCCAAACTTACCATACCATTACTGTCAAAATGGCAAGAAGAAAACTGGGCAAATATGTCTAAAAAAAAAAACTAGTCGTTTGTATAAAAATACTTTTTGTAGTGCTATGAACCAAAGTGAAGTTTCTCTTGAATAGAACATGCAGATATCCAGGGGGAACTGTGCTATATTTTATCACGTGAATTGTTGCTTTGTCTCAGTTCTACCAATTGTTTTCCTGCTTTAATTTTGAAAAACATTCATTTCCTCTACATACATCAATCTGTGAAAGAGGCAAAATTATTTATTTCCTACCAAATTTCTGGGTGTGGTGAGGAAATAATAGGGTGATAAATTTAACTATGTGGCCACATTAATGTGGGTCAGAAAACGAGATAATATCTGACTGGAGAGCTCTGGATGGGTGGGATCCTGTGTCACAGTCAAGGGTGGAATCATGGGCTCTATAAAACATACATGCAACTGAGAGCAATAGTTTTTATGTTTTAGAAATGCGATGCAAAGAGAAGTATTTTTTGTGAGGTTAAGATTGTTCTGGACCAAGCCTAAATATTAAACTCAAGTTAAATTAATTTTATTGACTTCCAAAGTTTTATTTAATTCTTTCAGATGTTCAAGTAACATATAATCATGGTTATATGTTACATATTTATATGGTTATATGTCAATATTTTTTTTAATTTGGAAGAAATAAAATTGAAAATCCTACTTCCTCAAACTACAATTATCTTTGCCTATTTATATAAACCACAGAAATGGGAGTGAACTATCTATGATTTTGAAACATTTTTTTCAAGTTTAATATATTTCAAACATTTAACATAATTATATTTTAATAATTTTATTATTAATATCTTAAACTGAAGTTATGTTTAATATAATTTCATTGTTTGCAATATACTTAATAAACATATCTAAAATATTTTAATATATTTTGGTTTTGCTTCCATAACAATACACACACACCACATTGTTTTTGTGATTTTATTTTATTTATTTCCCAGCTGTGCCAAATGTTTATTTAACCATTATCCAGTCAATAGACATTTAGTACTGTTTCCTTTTTTAGCCTTTTTTTAAGCCACAGTGCAACTGTGCAGGATATATATATATATATATATGATATATGTGCTTATGGAAGTAATACTAATAATAAATTCCAGGAAGTGGAATTAATAGATCAAAGACTTGTACATTTGTCAAACTTAAATTTAGTAAAGCCATCCTTCAAAAAAATTTTTTTTAGTTTATTTTGGTATCATTAATCTACAATTACATGTGCAATATTATGGTGATTAAACTATCCCCTTCATCAGGCCCCACCCACCAGCCCCATTACAGTCACTGTCCATCAGCGTAGCATCCTTCAAAATTTTAAACCAGATTTATATTCCCACAGTTTGTGAGAGTGTCATTCTCTCATATCCTCACAGACTTTGAATATTACCAAACTGAGAAGTATTTGCAACGTGAGAGGAGAAAACTAACATCTAGTTGTTTTGATTAGTATTTATTTAATTGTAAGTGAAGTTGAAAAAGTTTTATATATTTTGGGACCACATATATTATGATTTCATTAAAATTTCAGTCATTATCCTTTGCCTATTTGTCTTGTCTAAGCAAGCGTAATCTTTAATTGCATGAAAAGGCTTATTTGTTGGAAAAAGCCCTTTGATAACTAAAACTACTTACTCTTTGTTCCACATATGTGTAATATTTTTCTCTGTTTTCAAAAACTATTAGAGGCTTTATTATCTGGGAAACTTACTGAGCTATTGCAATTTGTTCATTGGCCATAATACATGATTCCTACATTCTTTTTTGCTTCATTCTTATTTTTATAACAATGAAATGATACCATATTAAACCCATATTTATAAAAAGTAAATATAAATATTTATATTTATATAAATAAAATATATTTTATATAAAATATACATATTTATTTATAATAAAAATGTATTAATTTAATAGCCATTAATTTAAAATTACCCATTTTAAACCATTTGTAAAATGATAACATTTAAACATATACATATGTTTGCTTTGGAAGTGCACTTTTGAGGTTCAGTCATGAATTTAACATCAGTTTGGGAAAAGCTTGTAATCTTTAATGTGCCACATCAATGAGTATAATTAATGTTTATTCTTAGGCTATGTACCACCCTTAATCTCTCTAGTCCTTAATTTCACTGGTTGTGTTAGGCAGAAAGACAGAAATGAAGGGGATGGAAAGGAGAAAGTGTCCCCCAAATATGACTCAGGGAGTTGATCAGATAGAACCAGAAAGCCAGAAGTGACCCAAAGAGTTAATCAGGTGAAGCCACAGGGTCCAAGAGTGACTCAGGAGATGTCCAGGGTCCCCCCAGATAAGAAACATCAGGGCACAGGCACAGCACAACCCCGGTCCTCATTTCACCAATCAGAACAAGCCTAGAGAGCTGACAGCTGTCAATCAAGGACCTCTCTGCCCTGCCAAAACCACATAAAAGAAGCCTCAGAAGGAGCATCCAGGCATGCCTGTCTTATCTTAGGCAGGCTTACTCTGCTACTCTATGCAGAGTGTATTAAAACTTACTTTTCTTTCTTGACTTTGGTCTCTTGTCTCAGTGTATCCTACTTCCCTGCGACACCGAATCGAGTCCTTTCCTTCTAAACAGTTGCAGATATTATGTTATCATTTTGGAGATTCTTGGGAAGCAATTTTACCTTCTCCAAAGGGTAATCGGTACAGCTTTCATTGTTTTGTTGGAATATAATTTAAAGAACAACAATCAGTCAGGTTCCATGCATACCAGTAACTTTACCAATCTGAGTGAAAATAAAAGTTACCAGTCAAGTAACAAAGAAAAACATAACATACTCTTTTGTACTATTTTTTTAGTTACATTAAAATAGAAAGAAGATTTTACAACTCTTCTTTCCTCAGAAAACAGACTAAATATTCCAATTCAGGGATAAAAATGTGTTCAAAAGCTGTTCACATTTTCACAGTGTTATCAGACTTTATCTTTTTTGTCCCACCAAACACCAGGAATATTTTACCATGGGAACAAAAGGTCAAATTTTGAGGATCTCAAATTTTGAGGACAGCTGTGACCCCAGACAAAACCAAGGAAAGAACCTAAGAGTTTTGATTCCCAATCATCTGATGCTATCCCAAGACATCCTCTGAGACTATCCTCCTCTGTTCTCTATAGAAGCCCACCTAATTACCCAAAGGAGTGCGTAGTCCCCATGATCTCAATAAGAACACATGTTATGTCCAGGCTCCATCTTTGATAGTAAAAAATTAGTCCTCCATTTTTCCCATCTGGGTCTATAAAAGCTTCCAAATCTGCACTGGATATCTTCTGGGGTCAAGAGGAAGTTTTTGCCTTGGGGTTTTGGTTGACAGTTACTGAAAGCCTCATGAATGCTGGGTATTTGGCCAAAATGGCAGGGAAACAGAGGATGAAGGCTAACTTATTTTCTGAAATAATTTAATTACCTATGGCAATTACTCCATTTCATATTTTCTTTGAGGTAGTGCTATACCATTGTTCTATCACTTTAAAATTATAAGAAAAAGTAATCACATGGCTTTTACAGCTCTTTTATTTTCAGGAAGAAACTAGTTTCTAATGAATGGAGGACTTTATGAGGCTTAATTGTGAACCCCTTTCTTGACAAGTTGAGATCTTTGTAACCACTTCTATGTAATTTCTGGTGTATTAGTCTCATATCACCCTACTGTTACTTTCTACTCAAATTAACTCCACAATCTTCCATAACATCCCATATAACAATTCCCAACCAGAGGGAAAAAGCATTAATAGATCCCTTAAGAAAGTTGAAACCAAGTAAGCCCAAAATGACTAGAAAAAATTAAGAAAGTCTTCTGTAATTTTGGTATACTGTATTTGGTTGTGGAAAATAAATTTACCATAAGACCTTTGAAGGTGAGAGGTTTTTACCAAAGGTAAGCTTTTACTTGAAAACTAAAATATTTGTGACAGTTATGTCTTACTCTGCCTTTATTTTTTTCTAGCTTACTAATTGAATATAATCATTTTAGTCTTCCTATGTATTTAAGTTGAAGTTGTCAAAGAATCAAAATGACTAAGATTTTGATGTGTGTTTCCTTCTGTACCTGCTATTCTGCTGTTTTCACATTTTTCTCCCTTTCCCTGTTATTTCGTTATTACCTTACCATCCTTTATTCCAATTGAGTCTTATATGAATCCAGTCCTCTTTATTCGTCTTAGCTATAATAGGGTTAATCTTGTTTTTAAATTTACTTTTAAAAATTACTCTTTATTTATCACATATTCGTTCCTTCTCTCTCCATTCATCCCTATGGCCATGCACTTCTCATCTAGAAGCTAATCATGTTTTGAGGTTTCTAAAAGACCATATTCAAAGTTGCCATTTATTACTGGACAGAATATCCTCTCTGACCCTGGCAATCTAGTCTGCAGAATTCTATTTCTTTCATAAAAATGAGAGAGATCTGAGTTGATAGTGTTTCATGGGAATAAAAACTGGGATCTTTAGTAGACACAATTATAACCTAGTGAAAAGGTGACCTTGACACTATGAAGCAATCCATACTTCTACCACCTTAGTAAGAGTCTAATAGACCAGGTCATAGTAGGCAGTAGTTTCTGTTGGGCGAAGAGGTTGATTCAGCACTAGATATGTTATGGGAGCATTGCAAAGGTTCCTTGGTTCTTGTCCCTGCTACAACAAAGAATTGAAGGGCAAAGACACAGTAGTGAAGCAGAGTAAAAGTTTTATTTAAAGTTACTTAAAGAGAGAAAGTGCAGGCAACTTCAGGGAGGACCAGTGCCTTGAAAGGTTTGAATTTTATGGAAAAAGAGAAAGTCTGCACACTTAGAAAGTGCAGGCAACCTCAGGGAGAGTGTGCACTGAAAGGTTGGGCGTTCCCCCTTTTAAGGATTTTTCAGGAATGTGACAAAGGGCTGGAGATGTAGACTTGTTAAGTGGTCCCCGAATGTTTAAAATTAAGAAATTTACTGCTCTGATTTCTCCTTGGTCTGGGAGCTTATCAAACAAGATTGCCTGCCCAGCCCCCAAAGTGGGCTGAGTTATTGTCTGCTAAAGAATGTGTTGAGAATCTTCTTAACTTCTTGGGTTTTAAAATGCAATCTTAGCTTTAATATGGAATCTTTCTTGCTTTTACTATATTGTTTATGGCTGGGCTTGGTTGCCATATGAATTGGCCAGGTGGTAAATTCCTTGATTAGGGAGTGGGGGAGGGAAAACAACATATAGATTAAGTTAAAGAATAAGCTGGGCCTTTTAGCAGGCTGAAGTAAATCTTACAGGGGCATGATCTAATTGACACAGTAAAGACACGGGCTATGCTGAGAGTTCCCCTGTACCTTGTGTTTTCTAAATCCTATCTTAGATACTGAACTCAGTTATGGTTGTCACATTTTTAGAAGGCCACTGTCAAAATTGGGGATATGTGGAAGACAATAATGAGGGCAATAATACACCTGATAACCTTGTTATATGGAGTATCATTGAAGGAAATTTAATATCTTGGCCTAAAGGATATATAGTTTTGATGTAGTAACTGACAAAATATTTTAATAGCTGTCATATGAAGAGAGATTAGATACGATGCCTAGTCAATAAAGTTGAAACACTTTGTTTTATAAAAAGGAAGAAAAATTCTACTTAATAAAAAGATGATTAAGAGTTGGAATTTTCCAACAATAAAATAATTTGCCTTATGTGTTTGAATGAATGATGAACAGTTTATGATGTGACTTGCAAGAAGCTATTCTAATACTGGATGGGTTGCTAGACTTGATGGCTTATGTGTTCCTTAAGAATTCTAATATTCATTGGTTTTCAGAAAATATAAATCAAATATTTTTTATTTTATTCTTACCAGCTATACAGATGATGTGAACGGAAGGCAATGGAAAAATCCAATGACAGCTCGGAGTATGGTTTTATCTTAGTGGGTTTCTCTGTCCCAAGCTGGAGATGGTGCTCTTCATAGTAAATTTTACTCTGTATTCAGTAGTTGTGTTGGGAAACTCAACCATAATCCTGTGTGTGTATTAGACCCTCGGCTTCATACCCCAATGTACTTCTTTCTGGCTAATCTTTCATTCTGGATCTCTTCAGTACTAGCTGTATCCCACAGATGCTGGTGAACCTCTGGGGTCCTGATAAGACTATCAGCTATGCTGGCTGTGTTGTTCAAATTTCCTCTTTCCTTTCTGTTGGGGGAATCAAGTGCATCCTGTCGGCTGTCATGGCATATGACTGCTACACTGCAGTCTGCAAACCCCTGCACTATTTGGTCATTATGCACCCCCAGCTGTGTTTGCAGCTGGTGGCTGTGGCCTGGTGGAGTAGATTGGTAAATGCCATTGCAATATCCCCACTAACAATGAATCTTTACAGATGTGGCCTGTGACAAGTTAACTAACCACTTCCTCGGTGAAATGCAAGCACTGAAATATGGCTTGTGTGGATGCTCGTGCAGTGGAAATACTGGCCTTTACCATTGCCATTCTCATTGTCCTGCTGCCCCTTACTCTTATTCTTGTCTCCTATAGCTATATTGCTGCAGCTGTGCTGTGGATCAGGTCAGCTGCTGAGCGCCAAAAAGCCTTCAATACCTGCAGTTCCCACCTCACCGTGGTCTTTCTGTTCTATGGGAGCATCATCTATATGTACATGCAGCCAGTTAACACCGCTTCCAAAGACCAAGGCAAATTTCTCACCCTCTTCTACAACCTGGTAATTCCCATGTTGAATCCTCTCATCTATACCTTAAGTAATAAGGAGATGAAAGGGGCACTGAAGAAGGTTTTGGGGAGGCAGCAATGAACAGGACAGGCATGCTAAGTAATGAAGCCTTAGGCAAAATATTTTTTCCAAATGCTATTTCTTTTGTGCTTATAATAAATTTACCCAAAGTGTCAAATACTCTTGGATTTTTAAAAATATGGAAGTGTATCCAAGTTAATATGAACCAACCATAGCTACACATAATATAGATGTATCTCAGCAAAATAATATGCAGTAAAAAGAATTAAATCCCCAGAAGGAAGGTGAAATGACTCTCATATAGATGTAAAATAAACATGAGTTAAAGATTTTATTTAACTTAATTAATAAAGGAAGCAGGCAAATGTAATTAGCAGTTAGAAAAAGGTGAAAAGACACAAACTTATTAAGAAGTGAAGGAATGTTGAAATGAGTATGCAAATGGAGGCAAAAATTGCTTCTCCTGCCATGGGGGAGGGAAGCCAATTCAGTGTTTACATGACAGGACCGAATTTACATGTCATAGACAAGATGTATTTTGCATTGCTTTCATTTTCCAATAACTTACAATGTTGTAAAATACCTAACAGAATCAGCATCAGGTAACCTGGAAATACTGTACTTTTATACACTGAAATGACAGTTTTACTAATTAAGATTATATTTATATATTTCATATGTCTCCTATTAGACTACTAAGTTCCTTGATGGCTGGGCTATTTTTTAATCCTTCTTAGCAACATTCCAGATATTAAATTGTTATTAAAATGCCTTGTTGATAGTAAGCAATCAATAATAGCTGATCAATTACATCAAGAAATTATTACTTCAATTTAATTCAGTCTAATTCTCTCTTTGTCAAGATTACAAGTGAATCTGTCACAAGATACTGTCTGTTTAAATCTGCTGTGAAATGTTTTGTATTATTTTTCTCAATTCACCATAAACTCTGTAATGAAAGAAAAAAGAAATTGAGGAATTTCCATGGGTATCGAAAGTCATACCAGTTTTGGGGGAATAAAACTATTTTTCCTAAATATGAATCCTAAACTTGAGAATTACTTTCAAATTCTGTCATAGCCTAGAGGCTCTTTGGATAGTAACAGCAGTTCAGAATTTTAAACATTTTCAGACTGACATAAGAAAGATATTTCCCCTTTCCTCATTAAATTGATTTTCTTACATACAATGTTCTCAAAGTCACAATTTCATTATTCCTTATTTGTTACCCATTCCCCATTGTTAATCAATTGTTAAAAGCAGTGAAAATATATATTTTTTAAACTGCCATAAATATGTATGGAATATTATTTGTTTGCAAATCACTGATATGTTGGGACATTAGAGGATGACTTTTGTGAAGAACTTTTGGGAATGATTATATTTATATAATACTGAATTTTTCTTTGAAAATGGAAATTACTTTTAATGAATGCATTGTAATGTGCAGGTAGGAAAAAATGCTTTAAATTAACATTATTTTGGTCTCTGGTGCAAAGTTACATATAGCATTTCTCAAGGCACTGTAGTTTATGTTAGGTAAAACCTAGATTTCCACTCATGTGGTGATATAGCCTCCTACAATACATGTTATAGATCTCGTTATTTTCAAAATAGCCTCCACTTCTATATTTATTCTTTTATATTTGTTTAAGAAAATATCAATATTAATTTAATATCTTAGGAAAGCACAAATTTTATTCTGGATTTTACAGAATATTTGTCTTGGAATAGCATATTGGGAGTCTTAAGACTGAGAATCAAAAAAGGTTTATTGTGCTATGAGAGGCCTAACATCCACCTCAAATAATTCATAGAGGCACAACAGAACAAATATGAACATGAAATGAGTGTCATACATTATTGTAAAATGAATTTCATGGATTGTTGATTCTACGTGATCTCTCTTTTATTCTTGCTATACTCACAGTAGACATGCTTAGGATTTTCAAAACAGATTATCTACCCTTTCTGTATGGTGGTACCAAAGCAATTTAGTTGTCCTCAAAAGATTTTATTATCTTGTGAAGTGCTCAAAAAAAAAAAGAAGAAGAAAAAAGATAAATTCAAACTTTTTTCCACTGGAGTATTTTATTGTATTAGAGGATCATTTTAAAAAAAACTGTTACTCATTCGTGTTGCTTAAGATGACAGCATAAGTAGGTTGGCAGAAATATCCTCCCTAAACCATATATATTTTGAAAATACAGCAAATACAACTATTCCTGAAAGAGTGACCAGAAGATACAGTACACCAGCCAGGCTACATCTACATCTGCAAAAACTCAACATCTCACGAAAAGAGTATGATACAAAGCTGTGGCCTGGCAGGACCTGAGCACTTCCCCCAACCCAGCTCACCTGCAGGAGGAAAAGAATCAGAGTGGGGAGGAAGTGGAAGCACAGGACTGCTAAATAACCAGCCCTAGTAATCTGCACCAGGAGCACAGACACACACTGCATGGTGTACTGGATATTAGAGGAATGGAAAGCAAAATCTGAGACTAAGACTGTGAACAGGTTCCCACAGCCAGCTGCCCTGGGACAAAAGAAAAGCGGTGTTTTAAAAGCCTTAAAGAGACAAGGGTTTAACAAGTGGACTAAATCATCCTGGCTCATCCACCCAGCAGTCTGGGAACTTTAAAGAACATCAGGTGTCCTAACACCCTGAGTGGCAATGCAGCACCACAGCCCCTCACAGCAATAAGCAGTGTGCTATTCATTCCCCACCACTGGCACTGCAAGTGAACCAGCAATCCAACATTGTGGCTGAGAAGCCAGGGAGCAGTCATGCCCACAGCAACCATACAGAGGCTTCCCCCAGTGCACAGCTAACTGGGCCAGACCCAGAGGCTGCCCCCTGCACAAGTTGACCAGCACAAACAGCAGAGACTAGCACAGAGTCTGGAAGGCACAGAGGGGTTTTATTCTTGTGGCAAACACGTGCTGTTCAACTGCAACCCTTGCAAGTGCCCTAGGCCATCCATACCCACAGAAGCTCAGGGGATTAAGCCAGAGGTTGCCCTCTACGCACATCTGACTGGCACAGGCAGAGGAAACCAGCATGAAGTCCGGTAAGCATGTAGGAGCTCTGTTCTCATGGCAAACACATGCTGCTCACCTGCAACCACTGCTACTGTCCTAGGCCATCCTGAGGGCGGCCCCACCCACAGCAGATCAGGGGATCAACACAGATGCTGCTCCCTGTGTGTGGGTTTGTTCTCCCAGCTACCCATGTGCCACTAACCTGCAATCAATTCCATCACCATGAAAAGGCAGAACATCGTTCAGTCCAAAATCCCACAAACACCAGAGAGAGGGCCTGGTGAGACTGAAATAACCAATATTCCTGAAAAATAATTCAAAATAAATGTCATAAGCATGCTGATGGAGCTACAGAGAAATATGCAATTGTGTGACCAATCCAAATGGAACAATATTCACATTATAGGGGTACCAGAAGAAGAAGAAAAGAGAAAAAGAGATAGAAAGTGTCTTTGAATAAATAATTGCTGAAAACTACCTCAAGCTGGGGAAGGAAATAGTCTCTCAGACTATGGAAGTCCACAGATCTTCCAACCCAAGGGACCCAAGGAAGACAACACCAAGACATATAATAATTAAAATGGAAAATATCAAACACAAGGACAGAGCATTAAAAGTAGCCAGATAGAGAAAAAAGATCACCTACAAAGGAAAACCCATCAGGCTATCATCAGACTTAACAGTAGAAACCTTACAGGCCAGAATAGAATGGCATGATATATTCAGTGCAATGAAACCGAAGGGCTTCGAACCAAGAATACTGTATCCAGCAAGATTATCATTTAAATTTGAAGTAGGGATTAAACAATTCCAAGGTAAGCAAAAGTTAAGGGAACTTACCTCCAACAAAACATCTCTGCAGTGTATTATAAAGGGACTGCTCTAGATGGAAGTACTCCTAAGGCTAAATAGCTGTCACCAGAGAAAATAAAACCATAGCAAAGAAAGTAGACCAACCAAATATTAACTAAATGCAAAATAAAATCAGCTGTCCATAAAATCCGTCAAGGGAAACACAAAAAGTACAGAAAAAAACAGAACATATAAAGAGTGGAGAAGAAGGAAAAAATGGGAAAGAAATAAAGAATCATCAGATAGTGTTTATAATAGCATAATAAGTGAGTTAAGTTAGCTGGTTAGATAGTAAAAAGGCTACCTTTGAACCTTTGGTAACCAAGAATCCAAAGCCTGAAATGGCAATAAGTGCACATCTACTGATAATCACCATAAATGAAAATGGACTGAATGCATCAATCAATAGACACAGAGTAATAGAATGGATAAAAGCAAGACCTATCTATTTTCTGCACACAAGAGACTCACTTCAAACCCAAAGACATACACAGACTATAAGTGAAAGGATGGCAAAAGACAACAAAGAGAAAAAATCAGGTGATGGAGTATTTGTATCAGATAAAATAGATTTCAAAACAAAGAAAGTAACAAGAGACAAAGAAGGACATTAGATAATGATGAAAGGGTCAGTCCAACAAGAGGATATAACCATTATAAATATCTATGCTCCCAGCACAGGAGTACCTACATATGTAAAACGAATACTAACAGAATTAAAGGAACAAATAGAATGCAATGCATTCATTTTAGGAGACTTCAACACACCACTCACTGCAAAAGACAGACCAACCAGACAGAAAATAAGTAAAGACAAAGAGGCACTGAACAACACACTAGAACAGAAGGAACTAACAGATATCTACAGAACTCTACACCCAAAGCAGCAGGATACACATTCCTCTCAATTGCACATGTCACATTTTCCAGAATAGACCAAATACTAGGCCATAAAAAGAGCCTCAGTAAATTCAAAAGACTTAAATTCTACCAACCAAGTTCTCAGATCACAAAGGTATAAAACTAGAAATAAATTGTACAAAAAAAAAGGCTCACAAACGTGGAGGCTAAACAATATGATCCTAAATAATCAATGGGTCAATGACCAAATTAAAACAGGGATGAAGCAATATATGGAGAAAAATGAAAACAACAGCACAATGCTCCAACTTCTGTGGAACACAGCGAAGGCAGTTCTAACAGGAAAGTATGTTGCAATCCAAGCCTATTTAAAAAAGGAAGAACAGTCCCAAATGAACAGTCTAAACTCACAGTTATTGAAATTGGAAAAGGAAGAACAAATGAGACCCAAAGTCAGCAGAAGGAGGGACATAATACAGATCAGAGAAGACATAAATAAAATTGAGAAGAATAAAATAATAGAAAAAATCAATGAAACCAAGAGCTGGTACTTTGAAAAAATAAATAAAATAGATAAGGCCCTAGCCAGACTTATTAAGAGAAAAAGAGAATCTACACACAAACAGAATCAGAAATGAGAAAGGAAAAATAACGACAGACCCCACAGAAATACAAAGAATTATAAGAGGATATTATGAGAATCTATATGTTAACAAACTGGATAAACTAGAAGAAATGGACAACTTTCTAGAAAAATACAACCTTCCAAGACTGACCCAGGGAGAAACAGAAAATCTGAACAGACCAATTACCAGCAACGAAATTGAATCGGTAATCAAAAAACTACCTAAGAACCAAATACCCAGGCCAGATGGACTCACCACTGAATTTTATCACACATTTAGAGAAGACATAATACCTATTCTCCTTAAAGTTTTCCAAAAAATAGAAGAGGAGGGAATACTTCCAAACTCATCCTATGAAGCCAGGATCACTCTAATACCAAAACCAGGCAGACACCAGAAAAAATGAAAACTACAGACCAATATCCCTGATGAACATAGATGCAAAAATACTCAACAAAACATTAGCAAAACAAATTCAAAAATACATCGAGAGGATCATACACCATGATCAAGTGGGATTCATCTCAGTGTTGCAAGGATGGTACAACATTCGAAGATCTACCACATCAGCAGAAAGAAGGACAAAACCAGATGATAATCTCAATAGATGCAGAAAAAGCACTTGACAAAATTCCACACCCATTCATTATAAAAACTCTCAACAAAATGGGCATAGAGGGCAAATATCTCGACATAATAAAGGCCCTATATGAAAAACCCACAGACAACATCATACATAACAGCAAGAAGCTGAAAGCTTTTCCCCTAAGA
Source organism: Smutsia gigantea (assembly GCA_032199065.1). NCBI lineage: Eukaryota > Metazoa > Chordata > Mammalia > Pholidota > Manidae > Smutsia > Smutsia gigantea. Next base: position 206,596 of record JAVSCE010004877.1, on the reverse strand, counting down.
TCAGGAAAAAAACAAGGATGCCCATTCTCCCCACTTTTATCCAACATATTACTGAAGGTCCTAGTCACGACAACCAGAAAAAACAAAGAAATAAAAGGCATCCAGACTGGTAATGAAGAAGTTAAACTGTCACTGTTTGCAGAGGATATGATATTGTACATAAAAACCCTGACGAATCCACTCCAAAACTACCAGAACTAATATCTGAATTCAGCAAAGTTGCAGGATAGAAAATTAATATACAGAAATCTGTTGTATTCCTATACAGTAATGATGAACTAGCAGAAAGAGAAATCAGGAAAACAATTCCATTCACAATGGCATCAAAATAATAAAAAAAACTAGGAAAAAACTTAACCAAGGAAGTGAAAGACCTATACCCTGAAAACTACAAGACACTTTTAAGAGAAATTAAAGAGGACAGTAACACATGGAAATTCATCCCATGCTCTTGGGTAGGAAGCAGTAATGTTGCAAAAAATGGCCATCCTGCCTAAAACAATCTACAGATTCAATGCAATCCCTATCAAAATACCTACAGCATTCTTCAATGAACTGGAATAAATAGTTCTAAAATTCATATGGAACCACAAAAGACCCCAAATAGCCAACGCAATCCTGAGAAGGAAGAATAAAGTGGGAGGAATTATGCTCCCTGGCTTCAAGCTCTACTACAAAGCCACAGTAATCAAGACAACTTGGTACTGGCACAAGAACAGATCCATAGACCAATGGAACAGACAAGAGAGGCCAGATATAAACCGAAGCATATATGGTCAATTAATATATGATAAAGTAGCCATGTATATACAATGGGGAAATGACAGCCTCTTTAACTCTAAGAAAAAAACATACGCAGAAATCTCCTGGACATAAACATGAGCAACTTCTTCATGAACATATCTCTCCGGGCAAGGGAAACAAAAGCAAAAATGAACAAGTGGGACTATATCAAACTAAAAAGCTTCTGTACAGCAAAGGACACCATCAATAGAACAAAAAGACATCCTGCAGTATGGGAGAATATATTCATAAATGACATATCCAATAAGGGATTGACATCCAAAATATATAAAGAGCTCATGCACCTCAACAAACAAAAAGCAAATAAGACAATTAAAAAATAGGCAGAGGAGCTGAACAGAAACTTCTCCAAAGAGGAAATTCAGATGCCAACAGGCACATGAAAAGATCCCCCACATCACTAATCATCAGATAAATGCAAATTAAAACCATAATGAAATATCACCTCACACCAGTTAGGATGGCCGCCATCTAAAAGACAAACAACAACAAATGTTGGGAAGGATGTGGAGAAAGGGGAACTCTCCTACACTGCTGGTGGGAATGTAAGTTAGTTCAACCCTTGTGGAAAGAAGTATGGAGGTTCCTCAAAAAACTAAAAATAAAAATACCATTTGATCCAGGAATTCCACTCCTAAGAATTTACCCTAATAATTCAGCAGCACAGTTTGAAAAAGACATTCGCACCCCTATGTTTATTGCAGCACTATTTTCAGTAGCCAAGAAATGGAAGCAACCTAAGTGTCCATCAGTAGATGAATGGATAAAGAAGAGGTGGTACATATACACAATGGAATATTATTCAGCCATAAGAAGAAAAATCCTACCATTTGCAACAACATGGCTGGAGCTAGAGGGTATTATGCTCAGTGAAATAAGCCAGACGGAAAAAGACAAGTATCAAATGATTTCACTCATCTGTGGAGTGTAAGAACAAAGAAAAAACTGAAGGAAGAAAACAGCAGCAGACTCACAGAACCCAAGAATGGACTAACAGTTACCAAAGGGAAAGGAACTGGGGAAGATAGGTGGGAAAGGAGGGATAAAGGGGAAAAAGGTGTATTATGATTAGCACACATAATGTAGTGGGAGGGGAATACAGGGAAGGCAGTGTAACACAAAGAAGATAAGTAGTGATTCTATAGCATCTTACTACGCTGATGGACAGTGACTGTAATGGGGTATGTGGTGTAGAATTGATAATGGGGGGAGTCTAGTAAACAATGTTGCTTATGTAATTGTACATTAATGATACCAAAATAAAAAAACAGTTACTCAAAGGAATTAATCCATAATATGAGAATATAAGTCATCATTATAATGTTTATTAAAAATAATATTTATCAACTTAAGAGGGTTCAGACAACTCCATGAAGACATAGCTAGTCACATCTATTCTGTGCAAAATTAAATATCACAGTTATAATTGATAAGAAAATATAAATAAAATGTATATTAACTTTTTAAGTATGAAAAATAACTTCCTTCTGGTTTCTTGATAAAAGTGCTTACATTTATTTCTGTATGATTAGAAGAAAAATGTCTTGTTTTATTCTGTGTAATTGTTTCTAAAATTCCAGATTTGAATTGCTATCTGAAAAAACATTTGATACTGTAATTTTTCTACAATAATTTTTAATGCCATGATCTAGTGTTATTACCATGCAAACCTTACCCTATATTAGGGGAGTATAGGAGCTTTCTTTTAAAGTATTACCCAGACAGCCCCTGCAAAGACTGTCATAGAAGTGTAGAATGAGGAACGTAATTATTCTGTGACATGAAATACAGCTTACCTAAGGAAACAAAAATGTTCAAATGTTTAAAAAAATTTATAGGCTGGTGATTTCTTTTAATAACTTCATGGGAGCATCTCCATGAATGTTCTAGATGGCTACCACCCACTGGAGAATATACCCACTGAGGTCTGCCATTTCTTTCTTTTTTTTCTTTTTTCTTTTCATATCTCAGTGGATTTTTTAAATTGAAGAATAGTTGATATACAACGTTATATTGGTTTTAAGTATACAACACAGTGGTTCAACAGTCACCCATATTATTAAATCCTCACCCCCACTATTACTATCAGTCAGTATAAGAAAATGTTACAGAATCATTGCTTATATTCTCTGTGCTGTACTGCCATCTCTGTGACCATCTTATATTATGATTTAGAATTTTTGTGCCCCTTTATCCCCCTGGCCACCCCCATTCATGCACCTCAGCTCCTCCGCCCAGTAACCACCAGTCACTTCAGTGTCTATGAGTCTACAGCTATTTTGTGCATTTTACTTTGTTTCATTTTTAGATTCCACATGTAAGGGAAATCACATGGTATTTGTCTTTCTCTGCCTTGCTTATTTCACTTAGCATAATTCCCTCTAGGTGCATCCAGTTGTTGCAAATGGCAGAATTTATTTTAATGGCTGAATAACATTCCTTTGTGGGTATGCATTACATCTTTTTTATCCATTCATCTATTGATGGATATGTAGGTTGCTTTTATATATTGGCTGTTGTAAATAATTTGGCAATAAACGTAGGGGGGTCATATATATTTTTGAATCAGGGATTTTGTTTTCTTCAGGTAAATTCCTAGAAGTAGAATTCCCAATTCAAATGGTATTCTATATTTAGTTTTTGAGGAACCTCCATACTCCCTTTCATAGTAGTTGTACCAATTTACATGCCCACTAACAGCATAAGAGGGTCCCCATTTCTCTGCATCCTCACCAGCACTTTTTATTTGTTGTCTTTTGTATAGTGGCCATTCTAGATGGTTTGAGTTGATAAATTCATTGTAGTTTTGATTTACATTTTCCTGATGATTAGCAACATGGAGTATCTTTGCATGTGCCTATTGGCCATCTGTATTTCTTTTTTTGAAATGTCTCTTCAGGTCCTCTGTCCAATTTTTTTTTTATTGAATTGTCTTTTTATTGTTGACTAGTAGAGTTTTTCATGGAATCTGGATACAAGTCCCTTAACAAATATGTGATTTGGAAATATCTTCTACTTGTTGGGTAGTCTTTTCACTTTCTTAAGTATCCTTGAATCACCTAAGTTTTTAAATTTATGAATTCCAATTTTTTGTTGTTGTTGCTTATGTTTTTAGTGTCATATCTAAGAAACCATTGCCTAATGTAAGGTTGTGAAGATATACTCCTTGTTTTCTCTAAGAGTTTTACAATTTGAGCTCTTACATTTAGTGCACTGATCCATTTTGAGTTAATTGTTGTGTGTGGTATGAGGAAGGGATCTACTTTTTGCATATGAATACCCAGCTGTCCTAATGCCATTTCTTTGAAAAGTGTATTCTTTCCCCCTTTGACTTGTCTAGGCACACTTGTTTTTCTGGATTATCAGTTCTACCACACTGATTTGTTACTATACTGTACCACATTGTTTGATTACTGCGGCTTCATAGTAAGTTTTGAAATCAAGAAGAGTCAGTGTTCCAACTTTGTTCTTTTTCAAGATTGTTTTGGCTATTGTGATTCTTTGCATTTCCATATGAGTTTTAGGATCAGCCCATTAATTTCTGCAAAAAACAGCTGGGACTTTGATAGGGATTGTGTTGAATCTGTAGGTCACTTTGGAGAATATTGCTGTTAAACAATACTGTCTTCCAACCCATGAGCAGGAGGTGTTTTTCCATTTATTTTGGTCTTCTTTAATTTATGTTAGTGGTGTTCTGAACTTTTCAGTGTACAAATCTTGAACTTCTTTAATTAAATTCATCCTAAGTATTTTATTTTTTTGATGCTATTGTAAATGGAATTATTTTTCTTTCATTTTTCTGGTTGTTCATTACCAGTATACAAAAACAACTGATTTATGTATATTGATCTTGTATCCTACAACCTTCTGAACTTATTAGTTCTAATAATTTTCTAGTTGATTCCTTAGGACTTTTTTATTTGGAAAATCATATTCTCTGTGAAGAAAGACCCTTTTACTCTTTCCTTGCGAATACCTTCTATCCCTTTTTCTTGCCCAGTTGTACTGGCTAGACCTCTAGTGAAATCTTGATAGTACTGACACACATGTACATTCTTTTCTTGTTCCTGAACTTCTTTTATTCTGCTACATTAAAACTCTATGCATTTTTTATTAACGTATCATTTATATGTACTCTAAAAGTTCTTTTTTTCTCCTCCTTTTTCTTCCTCTCCCATTCTTTATGTGTTAGGTATCATATTCTGTACTCTTTGTCTATCCCTTGATTGACTTTGGGGATAGTTGATTTAATTTTGCAGTTGCTTAGTAATTAACTGTTATACTTTATTTACTGTGGTTTTATTTCCCCTGGTGACAGCTATTTAGCCTTAGGAACACTTCCATCTATAGCAGTCCCTCCAAAATACACTGCAGAGGTGGTTTGTTGGAGGTAAATTCTCTCAGTTTTTGCTTATCTGAAAATTGTTCAATCCCTCCTTCAAATTTAAATGATAATCTTGCCGGATAGAGTATTCTTGGTTTGAGGCCCTTCTGTTTCATTGCATTAAATATATCATGCCACTCCCTTCAGGCCTGTAAGGTTTCTGTTGAGAAGTCGGATGATAGCCTGATGGGTTTTCCTTTGTGGGTGATCTTTCTTTCTCCCTAGAGCTGCTTTTAAAAGTCTGTGTTTATCCTTGATCTTTGCCATTTTAATTATTATATGTCTTGGTGTTGTCTTCCTTGGGTCACTTGTGTTAGGAGATCTGTGCACCTCCATGGCCTAAGAGACTATCTCCTTCCCCAGATTGGGGAAATTTTCAGAAATTACCTCCTCAAAGACACTTTCTATCCCTTTTTCTCTCTCTTCTTCTTCTGGTACCCCTATAATGTGAATATTGTTTTATTTGGATTGGCCACACAGTTCTCTGAATATTCTTTCATTCCTAGAGACCTCTCTGTGCCTCAGCTTCTTTGTATTCCTCTTCTCTAATTTTTATTCCAATTACCTTCTCTTTTACTACATCTTATCTGCTTTTAAATCCCTCCATTGTATGTTTCATTTCAGATATGGAATTTCTTAAGGAGTGTATCTCCATCCTAAATTATTCCCTGAGTTCTTACATATTTTTCTGTACCTCCATGAGCATGTTTATGATTTCTGTTTTGAACTTTCTTTCAGGAAGATAAGTGAATTCAGTTTCACTTGTGCCTTTTTCTGGTGTTTGTTAGATTTTGGTTTGAACCAGGTTGCTTTGATGTTTCATATTTGTACATGGCACCCTCTAGTGCCCAGAAGCTCTAGTTTCTGGAGCTGCTCAGCCCCTGGAGTGATGTCGGGGGTCGCAGAGGAGTAGGGCTGGTGCCTGGGGGAGAGGAAAGAGCTGTTTCCTGCTTCCCAGGTGCAGTACCTGTCTCCACTGTCAGAACCAGTGGTCCAAGCACACAGGCGTAAGCCTCTGTGCTTTAAATCTGTAGCTGCTGTAGGCAGGGCCTCCCTCTGTCTGGCCTGACACCAAGGCAGGACTGCTGGTTTGCGAGCTGGTGCCAGCAAGTCAAGGGGAAAGCGTAGCAGGCTGTGAATCACATTGCGGGACCTTAGAGCGGAGTAGCCAGCCAGGGGTTGGAGCTCCTGAAGTTCTTGGCAGTTCCCAACCTGCTAGGCAGAGCGTGCCCAGACAACCTTGTCCACCTATCCCTTCTCCCACGCAGCAAACTCTGTGCAAAACCCGCCCCTTCACCAGCCCTCTCACTGCTAGGAAACCTCTCAGACCACTCGCCTTTCCTTTGTACATCCAAAGCAGCCGATGTACATCCCTATCCTCCACAAATGGCTGGAATCTCCGTCTCTTCAAATATTCCTCCTGTCTTAGCTTTACAACCCCACTAAACTCCAGAGCAGCATGTAGAGTAGGTTTGTGCTCCCAAAGCAGATCTCCAGGGCTGGGTGTTCAGCAGTCCTAGGCCTCCACCACCTCACCACTCCATTTCTCTTCCTCCCACTGGTGAACTGAGGTTGGGGAAGGGCTTGGATCCCAACAGATCAAGGCTTTGGAATGTTACCCTGTTTCATGAGGTCTGCTCTGTGCCCCAGGTGTGTGCAGTCTAGCACAGCCTTCTTTCCTGTTGCTCTTTTAGGATTAGTTGTATTAACTGTATTTTTGTATTATGTGTGGTTTTGAGAGAAGTTCTCTGTCTCACCTCTCATGCCACCATCTTGAATCTCCTCTGCCCATTTTTTTTATTAAGGTATTATTGATATACACTCTTAAGAAGGTTTCACATGAAAAAACAATGTGGTCACTAGATTTACCCATATTATCAAGTCCCCTCTCATACCCCAATTCAGTCACTGTACATCAGTGTAGTAAGATGACACAGATTCACTGTTTGCCTTCTCTGTGCTACACTGTTTTCCCCTTGCTCCCCCACACCATGTGTACTAAACATAATACCCCACAATCCCATTCTCCCGCCCTCCCAGAACCCTCCCCGTTGGTAACCACTAGTTCCTTCTTTGAATCTCTGAGTCTGCTACTATTTTGTTCCTTCAGTTTTGCTTCGTTGTTATACTCCACAAATGAGGGAAATCATTTGACACTTGTCTTTCTCCTCCTGGCTTATTTCACTGAGCATAATATCCTCCAGCTCCATCCATGTTGTTGAAAATGCTCTGCCCATTTTTTAATTGGGTTTTTTTGTGGTATGTTGTTGAGGCATATGAGTTCTTTATACATTTTGGATGATAACCCCTTTTGGGATGAATCATTTAGAAATATATTCTCCCTTACAGTAGGTTGCCTTTTTGTTCTGCTGGTGGCATCCTTTACTGTACAGAAGTTTTTAGTTTAATGTAGTCCCATGTTCATTTTTTATTTTGTTTCCCTTGCCTGAGAAGATATGTCCGGAAAAAAATTGCTCCTGTTTATGTTCAGGAGGTTTTTGCCTGTTTCCTTCTAAGTGTTTTATGGTTTCACATCTTATATTTTGGTCTTTAATCCATTTTGAGTTTACTTTTGTGTATGGAGTTAAGCAGTAATCCAGTTTAATTCTCTTGCATGTAGTCGCCCAGTTTTCCCAAAACCAGTTATTGAAGTGACTTTCTTTTCTCCATTGTATATTCATGGCTTCTTTATCATATTAATTGACCATATATGCATTAGTTTATATCTGGGCTCTCTATTCTGTTTCATTGATTTATAGTCTGTTCTGGTGCCAGTACCACACTGTTTTGATTATGGTAGCTTTGTAGTATTATCTTCACGTTAGGGAGCATAATGCTTCCAGCTTTGTTGTTCTTCCTCAGGATCCTTTGCCTATTTGGGGTCTTTTGTGGTTATATATGAATTTTAGGATTATTTGCTCTAATTTATTGAGAAATGTCATTGTTATTTTGATAGAGATTGCATTGAGTCTGTAAATTTCTTTGGGCAGGATGGCCATTCTGACAATATTTCTTCCAATCCATGAGCATGGAATATATTTCCATTGATTTGTGTCTTCTTTAATTTCTGTGTCTACAGTTTTCACAGTACAGGTCTTCCACCTCTTTGGTTAGATTTATTCCTAGGTATTTTATTCTTTTTGATGCAATCATAAATGGAATTGTTTTCCTGATTTCTCTTTCTGCTAGTTTATTGTTAGTACATAGGAATGCAACATATTTCTGTGTATTAATTTTGTGTCCTGCAACTTTGCTGACTCCAGTTACTAGTTCTAATAGTTTTTTTGGTGGAGTGTTTAGGGTTTTTTAATATACAATATCATGTCATCTGAAAATAGTGACAGTTTAACTTCTTTACCAGTTTGGATGTTTTTTATCTCTTTGTGTTGTCTGCCATGGCTAAGACCTCCAGTATTATGTTGAATAAAACTGGCGAGTGTGTACATCCTTGTTTTGTTCCTGATTTAGAGGAAAAGTTTTCAGCTTTTTGCCATTGAGTATGATGTTAGCTGTGGGTTTGTCATATATGGCCTTTATTATGTTGAGGTATGTTCCCTCTATACCCATTTTGTTGAGAGTTTTTATCATGAATGGATGTTGAATTTTGTTGAATGCTTTTTCAGCATGTATGGAGATGATCATGTGGTTTTTGTCCTTTTTGTTGATGTGGTGGATGATATTGATGGATTTTCGAATATTGTACCATCCTTTCATTCCTGGAATAAATACCACTTGGTCATGACGGATGATCCTTTTTACATATTTTTGAATTCAGTTTGCTAATATCTTCTTGAGGATTTTTGCATCTAAGTTCATCAGGGATAGCGGTCTAAATTTTTTTTTAGTGTCTGTCTGGTTTTGGTATTAGAGTCATGCTGGCCTCTTAGAATGTGTTTGGAAATATTACCTCCTCTTCTACTTTTTGGAATGCTTTAAGAAGGACAGATATTAGCTCTTCTTTAAATGTTTGATAGAATTAATCTGTGAAGGCATCTGGTCCTGAATTTTGCTTTTTGGGAGTTTTTTGATTACCATTTCAGTTTCATTGTTGGTAGTTGGTCTCTTCAGATTTTCTGTTTCTTTCTGGGCAGTCCTGAAAGGCTGTATTTTTCTAGAAATTTATCCACTTTTTCTAGGTTGTCTAATTTACTGGCATAAAATCTTTTCATAGAATTCTCTAATAATTCTTTGTATTTCTGTGGTATCTGTTGTGACTATTCCCTTTCCTTTCTGATTTTGTTTATTTGTGAACTCTTGCTTTTTTTCTTGATAATTCTGGCTAGGTTTTAATCTTATTTTCTCAAAGAACCAGCTCTTGATTTTGTTGATTTTCTGTATTGGTTTATTCTTCTCCATTTAATTTCTGCTCTGATTTAAATTGTGTCACTGTTCTACTAACTTTGAGATTCATTTGCTCTTATTTTACTAGTTTCTTTAATTGTGAGTTTAGACTGTTTATTTGGGATTGTTCTTGTTTCTTGAGATAGGCCTGTATTGCTATGTACTTCCCTCTTCGAACTGCTTTTGTGATGTTCCACAAATCTTGGACTGTTGTACTTTTGTTCTCATTTGTATCCATGTATTGCTTGATTTCTGTTTCAATTTGTTCATTGATCCATTGACTGCTTAGAAACTTGTTTAGCCTCCATGTGTTCATAGGCTTTTTTTGTTTTCTTTGAGTAATTTATTCCTAGTTTCATACCGTTATAGTCTGAGAAGTTGCTTGACACGATTTCAAACTTTTTGAATTTACTGAAGCTCTTTTTGTGGCCTAGTATGTGACCTATTCTGGAGAACATTCTGTGTACACTTGGGAAAATGCATCTTGCTGCTTTTGGGTGGCATTTTCTGTAAATATATGTTAAGTCCATCTGATCTAATGTGTTGTTCAGTGCCTCTGTCTCCTGATTTATTTTCTATGTTGTTGATTTATCCATTACTCTAAGTAGCATGTCAAAGTCCCCTATATGTTTTACATATTTAGGTGTTCCTATGTTGGGTGCATAGCTATTTATAATTATTATATAGATGGGTCTTGTTTCTTTAACCATTCTGCCACCCTATGTCTTTTGACTGGTACATTAAGTCCATTTACATTTAAGGAAATTATTGACAGGTATGTACTTATTGCCATTTTATTAATTGTTTTCTGGTTGTTTTTGTAGTACCTCTCTATTCCTTTCTTCCCCTCTTATACTCCTGTTATATGAAGGTTTTCTTTAGTATTGTGATTGGATTTTTAAAATTTTTTGTGTATCTATTGTAGGCTTTAGATTTGTGGCTACCATAAGTTTCCTGGATAGTTTCCTAACTATATAATAGTCTGTATTAAGCTGATGATCATTCTATTTCAAACACAATCTAAAAGTACTTCTTTTTTATTCTTCTTTCTCCTCCATACTTCATGCATTAGATGTCATAATTTGCATTTTTTTGTATCCCTTGACTGATTTTGTGTGTAGCTGTGTTTACTACTTTGTTTTGTTTTAATTTCATGCTTGGTAAATAACTGGCCTGATACCTTTTCTTTGAGTTTATTTTCACTGGTGAAAACTATTTAGGCTTAAGAACATTTTTATCTACATACATCCCTTTAACATATCCTGTAATGTCGGTTTCGTGGTGGTGAGTTCTTTCAGCCTTCATTTATCTGAGAAATTTTTAATTTCTGCTTCAAATTTGAATGATAATCTTGGTGCATAGAGGATTCTTGGTTGAAGGTCCTTCTGTTTCAATATATTAAATATTTCATGCTACTCCCTTCCAGCTTTACAGTTTCTGCTGAGAAATCTGCTGATAGCCTGATGGGGTTTCTCTTACAAGTAACCTTTTTCTCTTTCAAGCCCTATCATTGCCTGCTCTACTTGCCGCAATCTATTATTCATTCTTTGCGTTGTATGTTTGATTTCAGTTACTGTATTCTTCAACTCTGACTGGCTCTTTTTTCATCTCTTCTATTTCTTTGTTGAAGTCCTCCCTGAGCTCTTCAATACTTTTCTTCAGATCAGTGAGCATTTTTAATAGTTACTTTGAAATCTTTATCAAGAAGATTGGTGATCTCCATTTCATTCAATCCTCTTTCTGGTGTATTATCCTGTAGTTTTGTTGGAACATAATCCTCTGCATCCTTATTTTGTCAGGCTTTCTGTGTTTCTTCCTTTGTATTAGATAGATCCACTCTGCTTCATGGTCTTAAGAGTAGTGGCTCCATGAAGAAGGCATCCTGTGGTACCCAGAAACTCAAGAGTCTTTACTCTCCAGTGCTTGGTTGTCCTTCATGGTGGAGCCTCAGTTGCTTTTTGTGAGTTACAGGCAGGGCCACCTTTGTCTGTCTGCTGGCAGTGGTCTATCTCAGTCTGCTGTAGATGGTAGCTCACCTCAGCTGGCCCTTTGTGGATTGAGAAGTGGTATTTCTGCTGGAATCATTATGGTGGGGCTTCCCTCTCCCTGCCTTGCAGTGATGGCTGTACTGCTGGCCTAATGGGGTGGGTTGGGTGGGTGCAAAAAGAGCATGAATGTCTTACACAAGTGGCAAGAGACTCAGCCTCCCAGCATACTGCAACTCTCCCTGGTGTCCATCCCTGTCATTCACCAAAGCCCAATGCAATGTAGACTCATGTTCCCAGAGCAGATCTCCAGGGACAGGGCTGCAGAGTTCCTGAGTGCCTAGCCCCTCACTTCTCCATTCATCTTCCTCCCACCTGTGGGCTGACATGGGGAAGGGCTTGAGTCCTGCTAAATCATGGCTCTGCCAGTTTACCCTTTTCTTGTGGTCTTCTGTTCTTCACCAGGTGCAGGTGGTCTTTCTGCAGTCTTCAGGTCATTTTCAGGATTAGTTGCATTTGCTGTATCTTCTTCCTTGGTGTGTGTGGGGGAGGAGGTTTCTACCTTGCCTTCCTACTCTCCCGTCTTTTTTCCCCTCACCTGGTATGCCATTTCTTTTTGCAAATACTACAGGAAAGAAGAGGGTTGTATTTGAAAGTTTGAAGATTCTGTAAGGAAGAAGCTTATCTTGTTCCCTGAGACTGCTGCCTCCTATAATGTGCAGTGGTGAAAACAAACTGAAGTTATGTTCTTGAGACAGTTCTCTGACACAAGTGGCCTGAAATGCCAATGTCAGTTAGGTCAAGGTGGTTGATAATGTTGTTCAGATGGATCACTGCAGGCCCAGTGTTTCTGAAGCTGGACAGCTATTTGGCCTCATCTGTCAGAATGAATCCTTAGATTAAGGAAACATACAGCTTCCTCCAAATAAACAAAATCATCTCCCAGATTTTGACTCTTCCTCCTTAAGTCATAACACCTGTAAACAAATGGTTAAGTTGTCCCAAAATGGTTCCAGAGAGATTCAACAACATTGTCAAATTAGTCTATACTCAGTTCTATAAACTTTACTAATATTATTTGTAATAACTTTAGATAACTTAATTTTCCTGTTTAAATTCTCAACATAAAAATTCTGTAAGTTGAGTTATGTTACGTGCCTCTTAGAATATTGACGCTAGCAAAAATTCCAACATAATCATATTATAATAGTAATTTCAGGAAACTGATCTTGGAAGGTAGAAGGAATAGAGTCAGGCTAAATTAACCATTAGGAGTATTTGAGCCTTAAAAACCCCTTGGATTATGAAAAATAGTAAATATTGCTTTTGTGTGAGGAACTATACATTTTCGAGAAAAGTCTTCTTTCTGAAAGGCCATACTACACTATGTTTATTAGTGTATGTGGTCCATAGGAACTCCTTTCAGGTTACCAGACCTGATTCCAGTGTGTGTATATGGGTGGAGGGGGGTCTTCCAATGCATGACACCAAGCAATTCTTCAACACAAGCAGGGTGTCCAAGAACTCAATTCTGACATTATCTGCCTAGAGACAACACCAGATTCCCCAAGTTAAGGGCGCTGTCCTACAACACTGCCCTCTACTCCCAACTCCAGATGCCTGTCACAAGCCCCAGGCTGTAACCTATGCTTCTGAGCAACTGGCTACAGATTGGAGGTTTCAATGGCACCCCTTTTAGGTTAAATTAATTTGCTGGTGTGGCTTGAAGAACTCAGGAAAGCACTCCCATTCACCAGTTTAATAAAGAATGTTGTAAAGGATATGAGTTAATAGCTAGTTGAAAGATACATAGGGCAAGGTCCCAAATAAAAGGCTTCTATCTTCATGGAACTTGGGGTCTGGTTCAGTGACACATGGACATGATCTCGTTCCCCACACATGGAAGCTCTTTTCAACAGAGAAGCAGGATGAAAAAGGGAAATAATGCTCTTCTCATATTTTTCTGTGAGGGCTTCATTACATAGTCGTGATTGACTAAATCACTGGCCACTGGCTGATTCAACCTCTAGACCCCACCCTTGGGTGAGGTCCAAAGTCTCTTATTAACATGACGAGACACCCACATTTCACCTTTAAGGCTCTGCAGTGTTCTCAGGAACTGTGGGTGAAGACCAAATATAGCTGGGAAATATATATATATGGTCTTCTGAATGACCAAATATGTATTTCTTACTACTCATTATATCACATCATAATATTAGCTCTGTGAGAAAGGATCAAAACATTAGACTTTGTAACTTCTCTAGGAGATATACGATAGACCCTGCCTTAATTTAACCTCAGGTTCAACAGAGAATATAGTAACAAGTATAAAAGGTGATAACCACTAATGATCCAGTAATAACTCACCTAAATGCAACACCACTCTGGAGAACAGCACTGGGCCACAGCCTCTTGTCATTTTTGGCTCAGGGAGAGGACTCCCAGGAACTGAGTCATGGGTGACTTCAGGAAAGTAAAGGAAGAATGACTTAACCATTTGGCTCCCTCCTGAATTCTGGACTCTAAATAAGACTGCCCTACTCAATTCCCTCATATTAGTCATCACACCTTCCATATTTAAGGCAGCATAACACCTTTATTTGCCTCCTTGGATAGCCTTCATTATAGTTCATTGTGTTCTTGGTTGTTGGGTTATATATCTATTGTTGTGTTCTCCTTTTTTAACCACGAGATCTTGTTATAATGAAAAAGGGGGATTATGGCTATTAAGCTTTATTTTTTCCAACAAAAAAGGAAATGTGTGCTATGTATTTGGTGTGTGTAGGTATATTCATGTGTGGAACACCTTGAAAATGAGCGATTGGAGGTGAAGTAGAAAGAGTTGTTTGAGTGAATAAGAGGTAGTGATGCCCTGGGATGTCTTTTCTGCTGACATTGACATGACAAACATATCTTGGGAGCAAGACAAACTATCCTTCTACTTATAATAGTTTATAGAACTCTGTCCTCTCAAAGCCTCATTAAGTATTTTCAGAAGTATAATGTATATATTGTAGTAGTTTATGGTTCCAGTGAGCCCCTGGACCAATCTCCATTCCCAGGAATGGGTAAGGATGGGAGGCTGGAAGAATGAACTTCAAGTAATACCACTATAGTAATTCATATGTGAATCTGAATTGAGAAAGGCAGATCATTATAGGACATACTTCAAATCCTACATAAGCACATTGCCATATTATTCAATTTAATGTCAAGATGATTGAAAATTTTTCCAAGTTTCAATTATTTATTTTTGACTAAAACTATGGCTACTTCTTTCTCAAAATTCTCTTTTATCCTTAAGTGCATAGAATTAGATTTAACAGCTTTTTTTGTGTATGTGACAGAAAGATTCATGGATAACATTCCTGATTTTTTAATATGGCTGAATAAATTGTGGTATATTTAAAAGGAATACCATACAGTGGTCAGCATGAATGAACTTCAGCTATATACAGTCTTGGGGGAAAAAAAACTCGTGTTTCTCCCAATAAAAATATGAGCAGGATTTTTTTACAAATATTGAGAAGATGATCCTAATATTTATATGAAAATGAAAAAGACTGAAAAAGCCAAAATAATCCCAAAGAAGAAAAAAATACCCCATAGAAAAGAGAAGTTAATGGAACAGGATAGAATTGAACAATTAATCCACACACAATTTTTCACTTGATTTATTTTTTAAATGTCACTAAAACAATTCAATGGAAAAAGAAAGCTCATGTGAATGAATGGAACTGGTGTAACTGAATATCCATATAGAAATAAAATACTTGACTTTACTACATACCATACACAAAAATTAAGTTGAGATGAGCCATAGAACTAAATGTAAAAGCTAAGCATATGTTTTGTTCTTGCTATTTATCACTGCATAACAAATCACTCTAAATTCTAGAGGTGTAAAAACAACAATTTATTATGCTCATGATTGTGTAGGTTAGGAATTTGGGCATGGCTCAGTAGAATATCTCATTTCTGCTCTGTGATGTCTGGGGCTTCAGCTAGGATGGCTTAAAAGGGTAAAAATGACTGTTAGAGCTCAGATGGGGCCATATGCCTGGGGTTGCATTTCTTCACATAGCATCCTTTGGGAATAAAATATCCAATATGGCCTTTTGCTTACAGGTCTAGTACTTCATATGAGATTATTGAAATATTCAGGTACTTATAGGGAACAGTCTTCCTCCACCATGGTGGCCTCAGGGTAGTTAGACTTCTAAACTGCTTGCCAATATCCTCTAATGTGAATGTTCCAAGAAACTATGATGGAAACTTTAAAACTTTTTATAACCAAAACTCCAAAATTTCAGAATGTCAGTTACACTGTGTTCTGTTGGCCAAGTGACTCACTAGGGCCAGCCAACCCATATTCGAGGGGAAGGAAATAATACATTCTTTTTATTATTAGGAGAATGGCATTATGTGTGAAAAAGTAAGAAATCATTGGTGAACATCTTGGAGACAATTTACCACAAGCTTGGGAAAGATAATATAGAGAAGTGTCTTCATGGCTTTGGGTAAATGAAGACTTCCTAAATAGGACACAAAAAGTACTAACAATGTATTAAAAAAATGATAAATTAGAATTCATCAAAATTTAAAATGATCATCAAAAGCCACTGTTATGAATATCAGAGAGCAAGTCACTGAACATTGGAAAAAATACCTACCATCCATATACCTGATAGAAAGACTCATATCCTGAACCTATAAAGAATTCCACCATCAATACTAAAAATAAAAAGCAAAAATTTTTAAATAAGCAAATGACTTGAACAAGAACTTCACAGAAAGAGATCTAAATAGCTAATAAACATTTGCAAAGATGCTCATCTTAGTACTCATCAAAAAAATACAAATTTTAAGTGCAGTAAGATCTCACTACATATACTGGCTAAAAATACAAAAATGACAATACCAATTGTTGATGAGAATGTGGAGCAACTTGAATTCTCCTGCATTGCTGGTGGGAGTATTAAAATGGTCCAGCCATTTTGGAAAGCTGTTTGGCAGTCTCTATTAAAGTTAATCATACACCATATCAGTTATATATTTATTGCCATGTTAATGAACCATCTCAAAAGGTTGTGGCATGAAACAATAATCTTTAACTTGTTCTTGATTCTCTGGATCAGCACTTTGGGTTGAGGTCAGCTAGTTGGTTTTTTCACTAGTCTTGTCCAAGGAAGGAAAGACTGGAAAATGTTGCTGTACTAATATCTCTTGACTGGGACTAGAAAGTCTAAAATGACTTCATTCATGTCTGGTGATGGCTCTTGGTTAGGCTACATGTCTTTAGCAAGCTACTCAGGCCTCTTCACATGGCATTAGTGTTCTCAAAAGGGGAGCCCCATGTGCAAGCACTTTTCAAACTTTTTGTTTATGTCACATTTGCTGATGTCTCATTGGCAATGCTACTCACATATGTAATATGTGAGGGAACTATAAAAAGATATGGACATAGGGAGGAAGCCATTACTTAACAATATCCTACATATACCTATCCTGACTCAACAGTTCATTCCTAGGCCTATATCCAACAAGAAAGAATGCATGTGTCCACAAAAATCTTGAATAGCATCTATTGACTGTCAAATCCCCAAAAGACCAGCATACAAGCCTGTTGATCAAGCAAACTCAGTTTATTGCACTCCTCAAGAAATGGAAAATACTCTCTTGAACTAGTGATGTCTCAAAAGTAGAAAATGAAGGAAGGATATTTAAAGGTTTTTGGACCTGGAATGAATCATTAAGACAAACCTTGCAAGACAGAGACCTGGTTGGGTTTGGGGCAAGTTTATAACATCTTACCTTTGGATTAGTGGGCACAGCAAAGCAAAAGTCTTTTAAAAAAAACCTTGCAAAGTGAGCTCTTTAGTTGGTATTTTCTGGAGCAAGGGGCTATGTTATTATTGCTTGATCTCAGTAATTGTTTAAAATAGAGTTTGCAAAGTATGTCTGGGCCAAGTTTAATGTGGGAACAGAAAATTATATTGGCTTTCATACTCACCATATGATCAGTTTTATATTCAATTGAGAGTGACTTTTTCTGTGTCTTTTTTAATAGGGCCTCTCTAAGTGCCACCTTTGCTTCTGACTGTAATTAATATTTTAGGAACTATGGATGAACACCAAATATATTTGACCAGATGACCAAAATATACATTTTTCACAAATCATTGTATCACAACCCCAGATAAATCTGAGGTGAGTCATGAAAACATGGAGACATCTTTTCATTGTGTGCCAGTTGCCTTAAAATTTTTTGATATTGTTTAAGCTCATTTTCCCTTCCCATATCATTCTACAGAGAAAGATCAGAAAGCAAATATTAGAAATATGTTCTATTTCTCATGCCATAGGCACATATAATTTCTTTTCATGTTTGAGACATACATCTAAACAAACACAAATCTAGGTTATCCAAAACATTTTGGCATTTGCACCCATGTGGAAATGGGATCCTTCTTAGCTGCAACTGTTCTTAGTTCTTGGAATGCAGAAATATGTCCTTATTTAAGGAATAAATGAGAATAACTAAATGTTCTTATCTAAGGAACACAGTGTTAAAATTCAAGCAAATTCCAATCCATTAGTCTTGAACTTATTACTAGAAAGAAGCAATAAGGGAAAGTAGGACTATGTCACCAATCACATCTGGAGAAGGCTTTAATGGAAAGCTGTCCAGGTAACTTTTTATTTAAAAAAAATAATTCCTTCCCTAAAACATAAAGTTCCTATTTACAAACTAAAATGGATATCTTTGAAATGATTTGTCTGAACCAGTTAAAAGCAGTGACACTGCAATAAGTTAAAGATGTATACTTAGAAGTAAAATGTAAGAAAAAATAGGACAATGGATGAATTGGCAAAATATTGATTTAGGTTGTGATAAAGATAAATATTATAAAATTAAAATAAAACAAATATGTATAGCTAATAAGACAGGAAAGAAGATAAAATGGACTCATAAAATATTTATTAATGTAAAGGAACACAGGAAAACACAGGAAAGAACAAAATGTAAATGAAAAATAAGAAATGACCTCCAGGAAGATAGCAGCGTGAGCAGGGCAGCAGATATCTCCTCCCAAAACTACATATATCTATGAAAATACAGCAAATACAACTATTCCTAAAAGAGAGACCAGAATACACAGGAAAGCGCACAGAGTGCAGCTACACCTGGGAGGACACGGCACCCCACAAGGCGGGTAAGATACGGAGCCATGACCAGGCAGGACCCAAGCACTCGCCCACCCCAGCACACTGGTGAGAGGAGAGGATTCAGAGACGGGAGGGAGTGGAAGCACACCCCATGAAATAACGGGCCCCAGTGATCTGCACGGAGAGAGCTGACACACATCGCGTGGTGTAGCAGAGACTGGAGAGACAGAGGTTGTGGATCTGAGTGGGGAACGTGCCAGGGTGCTTGCAGCTGGCTCCTGGGAAGGAAAAAAAAAAAGAAAAGTGTGTGCTTTCTTCAGCAGTCTTGAAGAGACAGGAGCCCAGTGGAGGAGCCAGATCGCCCCAGCACACTCAGCCCAGCAGGCTGGGAGTCCTGGGGAGTTTTGGACCCCATAGCTGGGGACTGGGAAAGGGTGGTGGTACATAGACTTCTCACAGAAAGCATGAGCCTTCCATGCGTTCCCACCGCGGCCAGAGCTATTAAGGGCCCTGCGGAGTGGCATGGCCACGGCTGCAGAATAGTGGAGCAACAGCGCCACCTACAGAATCCCCACAGAATCTACTCCCGGTGCACTTTTTCTTCTTCCTTTGTTGTTGTTTTGTTTTGGTTTTGTTTGTTTGTTCTGTTTTTTTGTTTTTTCTTCTGTTTTTTTCTCTTCTTTTCATTCTTTTTTTCTTTTTTTTCCGTTCTTTCTTTTTTTCTTTTTAAAGTCTTAAAGAGCCCAGCTGACATACGTGGCAACTACCAGTGACCAATTCTATAGCCATGAAAAGACAGAGGAATGTGGTTCAGACTAAGATCAAATAGACAACCCCAGAGAGGGAGCCTGAAGGGATGGAAATACAGTCTTCCTGAAAATAATTCAGAATAAAAGTCATAACCATGCTGATGGATCTACAGAGAAATGTGCAAGAGCTGAGGGAGGAAGTGAGGGAAGTGAGGAAAGACAATGCAGAATTGAGACAAGTGATTGATTGGCTTAACAGCAGAATGGATGAAATGCAAGAGACTGTTAATGGAATAGAAATCAGAGAACAGGAATACAGAGAAGCGGAGGCAGACAGAGATAAAAGGATTTCTAGGAATGAAAGAATATTAAGAGTATTGTGTGACCAATCCAAATGGAACAATATTCACATTACAGAAGTAGCAGAAGAAGAAGAGGGAGAAAAAGGGATAGAAATTGTCTTTGAAGAAATAATTGCTGAAAACTTTCCCATGATGGGGAAGGAAATAGAATCGTAGTCCACGGAAGCCCACAGATCTCCCAATACAAGGGACCCAAGGAAGACAACAACAAGACACATAATAATTAAAATGGCAAAGATCAAAGATAAAGACAGAGTATTAAAGACAGCTAGAGACAGAAAAAAGATCACCTACAAAGGAAAATCCATCAGACTATCATCACACTTCTCAACAGAAACCTTACAGGCCAGAAGAGAATGGCATGATATATTTAACGTAATGAAACAGAAGGGCCTCGAACCTAGAATATTGCATCCAGCACGATTATCATTTAAATATAATGGAGGGATTAAACAATTTCCAGACAAACAAAAGTTGAGAGAGTTTGCCTCTCATAAGCCACCACTACAGGATATCTTAAACGGACTGCTCTAGAGGGAAGCACCCCTAAGGTTAAAAGATGTCACCAGAGAAAATAAAATCATACCAAAGAAAGCAGACCATCCAAATACTAACTAAAGGCAAAGAATAAAACACATAGTATATAAAGAATGGAGGAGGAAAAACAAGAAGGGAGAGAAAAAAAGAAACATCAGATGGTGTTTACAATAACGTAACAAGAAAGTTAAGTTAGATTGTTACATAGTAAAGAAGCAACCATTGAACCTTTGTTAACCACGAATCTAAAGCCACCAATGGCACTAAGTACATATCTATCAATAATCACCTTAATTGTAAATGACTGAATGCACCAATCAAAAGACAAAGAGTAACAGAATGGATAAAAAATCAAGAACCATCAATATGCTGCTTACAAGAGACTCAACTCAAACCCAAAGATATACACAGACTAACAGTGAAGGGATGGAAAAAGATATTTCAGGCAAACAACAAAGAGAAAAAAGCAGGTGTGGCAGTACTTGTATCAGACAAAATAGACTTCAAAACAAAGAAAAAAGCAAGAGATAAAGATGGACATTACATAGTGATAAAGGGGTCAGTCGAACAAGAAGATATAACCATTTTAGACATCTATGGGCCGAACAAAGGAGAGCCAGCTTTTGTGAAACAAACACTAACAGAATTAAAGGAGGAAATAGACAGCAATGCATTCAGGTTAGGAGACTTCAACACACCACTCACTTCAGAGGACAGATCAACCAGACAGAAAATAAGTAAAGACACAGAAGCACTGAACAACACACTGGAACAGATGGATCTAACACACATCTACAGAACTCTGCACCCAAAAGCAGCAGGATACACATTCTTCTCAAGAGCACATGGAAAATGTTGCAGAACAGACCACATATTAGGCCACAAAAAATCCTCAGTAAATTCAAAAATATTGAAATCCTAACAACCAACTTTTCAGATCACAAAGGCATAAAACTAGAAATAAATTTTAGAAAGAAATCAAAAAGGCTCACAAATATATGGAGACTTAACAACATTCTCCTAATTAATCAATGGGTTAACGACCAAATCAAAACAGAAATCAAAAAATATATGGAGATTAATAACAACAACAACACAAAGTCACAACTTCTGTGGGACACAGCAAAGGCAGTTTTAAGAGGGAAGTATATTGCAATCCAGGCCTATTTAAAGAAGGAAGAACATTCCCAAGTGAATAGTCTAAAGATACAATTACAGAAATTGGAAAAAGAAGAACAAATGAGACCCAAAGTCACTAGAAGGAGGGACATAATAAAGATCAGAGAAGAAATAAATAAAATTGAGAAGAATAAAACAATAGAAAAAATCAATGAAACCAAGAGCTGGTTCTTTGAAAAAATAAACAAAATAAACACCTAGCCAGACTCTCATTAAGAGAAAAAGAGAATCTACACACATAAACAAAATCAGAAATGAGAAAGGAAAAATACAGACGGACCCCACAGAAATACAAAGAATTATAAGAGAATATTATGAGAATCTATATGCTAACAAGCTGGAAAACATTAAAGAAATGGCCAACTTCTTAGAAAAATACAACCTTCCAAGACTGACCAAGCAAGAAACAGAAAAACTAAACAGACCAATCACCCACAACGAAATTGAATCGGTAATGAAAAAACTACCCAAGAAAAAAAAACCTGGACCTGATGGATTCACATCTGAATTCTACCAGACATATACAGAAGAAATCACACTCATTCTAATTAAAGTTTTCCAAAAAATAGAACAGGAGGGAATACCTCCAAATTCATTCTATGAAGCAAGCATCACTCTAATACCAAAACTGGGCAAAGATCTCACCAAAAAAGAAAATTACAGACGAATATCCCTCATAAACAAACATGCAAAAATACTCAACAAAATATTAGCAAAGCGAAATCAAAAATACATCAAGAGGATCACACACCATGGTCAAGTGGGATTCATCCCAGGGATGTAAGGATGGTACAACATTCGAAAATCATTCAACATCATCCACCAGATCAACAAAAAGAAGAACAAAAACCACATGATCATCTACATAGATGCTGAAAAAGCATTTGACAAAATTCAGGATTCATTCATGATTAAAACTCTCAACAAAATGGGTATAGACGGCAAGTACCTCAACATCATAAAGGCTATATATGACAAACCCACAGCTCACATTATACTTAACAGCGAGAAGCTGAAAGCTTTTCATCTAAGATCGGGAATAAGACAGGGATGCCACGCTCTCCACTGTTATTCAACAACGTAATCGAGGTCCTAGCCATGGCAATCAGACAAAACAAAGACATACAAGGCATCCAGACTGGTAAAGAAGAAGTCAAATTGTCACTATTTTCAGATGACACGATACCGTACATAAAAAACCTTAAGGACACCATTCCAAAACTATTAGAACTAATATCTGAATTCAGCAAATTTGCAGGAAACAAAATTAACACAGAGAAATCTGTTGCTATCCTAAACACTAATGATGAACAAACAGAAAGAGAAATCAGAAAAACAATTCCATTCACAATTGCATCAAAAACAATAAAATACCAAGGAGTAAACCTAACAAAGGAAGTGAAAGACCTGTACTCTGAAAACTACAAGACACTCCTCAGAGAAATTAAAGGGGACACTAACAAATGGAAATGCATCCCATGCTCTTGGCTAGGTAGAATAAATATTGTCAAAATGGCTATACTACCTAAAGCAATCTACAGATTCAACACAATCCCTATCAAACTACAAACAGCTTTCTTCAATGAAATGGAACAAATAATTCTAAAATTCATATGGAACCACAAAAGACCCCGAATAGCCAAATCAATCCTGAGAAGGAGGAATAAAACAGCGGGAATTACACTCCCTGACTTCAAGCTCTACTACAAAGCCACAGTAATCAAGACAATTTGCTATTGGCACAAAAACAGATGCACAGAACAGTGGAGCAGAATAGAAAATCCAAACATTAACCCAAACATATACAATCAGTTAATATTTGATAAAGGAGCCTTAGATATACAACGGGGAAGTGACAGCCTCCTCAGCAGCTGATGTTGGAAAACTGGACAGCTACATGT
Source organism: Smutsia gigantea (assembly GCA_032199065.1). Lineage (NCBI taxonomy): Eukaryota > Metazoa > Chordata > Mammalia > Pholidota > Manidae > Smutsia > Smutsia gigantea. The sequence continues at coordinate 183,181 of JAVSCE010004877.1, read as the reverse complement.
AAGAGAATGAAACTGGACTATTGTCTAGTCCCATACACAAAGGTAAACTAAAGGTGGATCAAAGACCTGAATGTAAGTCATGAAACCATAAAACTCTTAGAAAAAAACATAGGCAAAAATCTCTTGGACATAAACATGAGCGACTTCTACATGAACATACATCCCTGGGGAAGAGAAACAAAAGCAGAAATGAACAAGTGGGACTATATCAAGCCGAAAAGCTTCTGTACAGCAAAGGACACCATCAGTAGAACAAAACGGCATCTTACAGTATGGAAAATATATTCATAAATGACGTATCTGATAAGGGGTTGACATCCAAAATATATAAAGAACTCACGCACCTTAACATACAAAAAGCAAATAATCCAAATAGGAAATGGGTAGAGAATATGAATAGACACTTCTCTAAAGAAGAAATTCAGATGGTCAACAGGCACATGAAAAGATGCTCCACATCGCTAATCATCAGAGAAATGCAGATTAAAACAACAGTGAGATACCACTTCACACCAGTGAGGATGGCCAACATCCAAAAGTCAAACAACAATAAATGTTGGCGAGGATGTGGAGAAAAGGGGACCCTCCTACACTGCCTGTGTGAATGCAAACTAGTTCAACCATTGTGGAAAGCAGTATAGAGGTTCCTCAAAAAACTCAAAAGAGAAATACCATTTGACCCAGGAACTCCACTCCTAGGAATTTATCCTAAGAATGCAGCTGTCCAGTTTGAAAAAGACATATGCACCCCTATGTTTATCGCAGCAGTATTTACAAAACCAAGAAATGGAAGCAACCTTAGTGTCCATCAGTTGATGAATGGTTAAAGAAGAGGTGGTACATATACACAATGGAATATTATTCAGCCATAAGAAGAAAACAAATCCAACCATTTGCAACAACATGGATGGAGCTAGAGGGTATTATGCTCAGTGAAATAAGCCAAGCAGAAAAAGACAAGTATCAAGTGATTTCACTCATATGTGGAGTATCAGAAGGAAGAAAAAACTTAAGGAACAAAACAGCAGCAGACTCACAGAACCCAAGAAGGGACTAATAGTTACCAAAGGGAAAGGGACTGTGGAAGATGGGTGGGAAGGGAGGGATAAGATGGAAAAGGGGGCATTACGATTAACAGACATAATGTTGGGGGGGGCATTGGGAGGGCTGTAAAACTCAGAGAAGGCTAGTAGTGATTCTATAGCATCTCACTATGCTGATGGACAGTGACTGTAATGGGGTTGGTAGGGGGACCTGATGAAGGGGGTAGTTTAGTAACCATAATATTGCCCATGTAACTGTAGATTAATGATACCAAAATAAATTATGAAAAAGTAAAAAATAAAAAAGAAATAAATAAAAAGAAATGGGAAGCATGACATGACAGATTAAAATGCAATATATTGATAATCACATTATATGTATATGAAGATCACAAAGTAACAACGTTAACTTTCACCTTAAGAAACCAGAGAAGAAGAGCAAATGGAAACCTGAATTGAACAGGGCAAAGGAAATAACAGAATAGCAGATATCAAAAAGAGAAATGAAATCAATTTAATAATGAACAAAAAATAAATTTAAAAATTAATGAAACCAAAAGCAGGTTATATAGAAATATCAGTAAAATTATAAATCTCTACCCCAAATGATCATGGAGTGAAGAGACACAAATTACTAATATCAGGAATGAGAAAAGTGATATCACTACAGATGCTTCAGATGTTAAAAGGATAATAAGATATTATTAAAAATGATGTCAATAAACAACATGTTCCTAAATAATCAATGGATCAATTACCGAATTAAAACAGATCAAACAATATATGGAGAAAAATGACAACAACAGCACAAAGCCCCAACTTCTGTGGGACAAAGGAAAGGCAGTACTAAGAGGAAAGTATATTGTAATGCAGGCCAATTTAAAGAAGAAAGAAAAATCCAAAATGAATAGTCTAAAGTCAAAATTACTGAAACTGGAAAAGGACAAACAAATGAGACCCAAAGTAACCAGAAAGAGGGACATAATAAAGAGTAGAGAAGAAATAAATAAAATCGAGAAGAATAAAACAATAGAAAAAAAATCCATGAAACCAGGAGATGGTTCTTTGAAAAAATAAAAAAATAGATAAACCCCAAGCCCGACTTATTAAGAGAAAAAGACAATCTACACACATAAACAAAATCAGACATGAGAAAGAAGAAATCACGTCGGACCCCAGAGAAATATAAAGAACTGTTAGAGAATACTATGAAAATCTATATGCTAACAAGCTGGAAAACCTAGAAGAAACGGCCAGCTTCTTAGAAAAATACACCCTTCCAAGACTGACCAAGCAAGAAACCGAAAACCTAAACAGGCCAATTACCAGCAACGAAATTGAATCGGTAATCAGAAAAGTACCCAAGAACAAAACACCTGGGCCAGATAGATTCACCCAGATTTTTATCAGACATATAGTGAAGACATAATACCCATTCTCCTTAAAGGTTTCCAAAAAATAGAAGAGGAGGGAATACTTCCAAACACATTCTTTGAAGCCAGCATCACTCTAATACTAAAACCAGGCAAAGACACCACCAAAAAAGAAACTTACAGACCAATATCCCTGATGAACACAGATGCAAAAATACTTAACAAAATATTAGCAAACTGAATTCAAAAATACATTAAGAGGACCGTACCCCATGATCAAGTGGGATTCATCTCAGAGATGCAAGGATGGGGTACAACATTCAAAAATCCATCAACATCATCCACCAGATCAACAAAAAGAAGGACAAAAACCGATGGATCATCTCCATAGATGCTGAAATAGCATTTGACAAAATTCAACATCCATTCATGATAAAAACTCTCAATAAAATTGGTATAGAGGGTAAGTACATCAACATAATAAAGGCCATATATGACAAACTCAACCCAATATCATCCTTAACAGTGAGAAGTTGAAAGTTTTCATCTAAGATCGAGAACAAGACAGGATGCCCACTTTCCCCACTGTTATTCAACATACTACTGGAGGTCCTAGACATGGCAATCAGACAAAACAAAGAAATACAGGGCATCCAGATTGGTAAAGAAGAAGTCAAACTGTCACTATTTGTAGGTGACATGATATTGCACATAAAAAACCCTAAAGACTCCACTCCAAAACTACTAGAACTAATAGCTGCATTCAGCAAAGTTGAAGGATACAAAATCAATACACAGAAATCTGTTGCTTTCCTATACACTAATGATGAACTAACAGAAAGAGAAATCAGGAAAATAATTCCATTCACAATTGTATCAAAAAGAATAAAATACCTAGGAATAAACCTAACTAAGCAAGTGAAAGACCTGTACTCTGAAAACTACAGACATTCCTAAAAGAAATTAAAGAAGACACTAACAAGTGGAAATGCATCCCATGCTCTTGGCTAGGAAGAATAAATACTGTCAAAATGGTTATATTACACAAAGCAATCTACAGATTCAACACAATCCCTATCAAACTACAAACAGCTTTGTTCACTGAACTCGAAAAATAATTCTAAAATTCGTATGGCCCCACAAAAGACCCTGAATAGCCAAAGCAATCCTGAGAAGGACGAATAAAACAGGGGGAATTACGCTCCCTGACTTCAAGCTCTATTACAAAGCCACAGTAATCAAGATAATTTGGTATTGGCACAAAAACAGACCCACAGATCAGTGGAATAGAATAGAAAATCAAAACATCAAACCAAACACCTACAGTCAATTAATATATGATAAGGGAGCCTTGGAAATACATTGGGGAGATGACAGCCTCTTCAGCAGCTGGTTTTGGAAAAACTGGACAGCCACATGTAAGAGAATGAAACTGGGCTACTGTCTAGTCCCATACACAAGGGTAAACTCAAGGTGAATCAAAGACCTGATTGTAAGTCATGAAACCATAAAACTCTTAGAAAAAAATATAGGCAAAAAGCTCGTGGACATAAACAGGAGCGACTTCTTCATGAACATGTCTTCCCGGGCAAGGGAAACAAAAGCAAAAATGAACAAGTGGGACTATATCGAGCTGAAAAGCTTCTGTACAGCAAAGGACACCATCAGTAGAACAAAAAGACATCCTACAGTACGGGATAATATATTCATAAATGACGTATCCGATAAGGGGTTGACATCCAAAATATATAAACAACTCACGCACCTCAACAAAGAGCAAATAATCCAATTAAGAAATGGTCAGAGGACATGAACAGACACTTCTCTAAAGAAGAAATTCAGATTGCCAAGAGGCACATGAAAAGATGCTCCACATCGCTAATCATCAGAGAAATGCAGATTAAAACCACAATTAGATATCGCCTCACACCAGTGAGGATGGCCAACATCCGAAACACAAACAACAACAAATGTTGGCAAGGATGTGGAGAAAAGGGAACCCTCCTACACTGCTGGTGGGAATGCAAATTAGTTCAACCATTGTGGAAAGCAAAATGGATGTTCCTCAAAAAACTCTAAATAGAAATACCATTTGACCCAGGAATTCCACTCCTAGGAATTTACCCTAAGAATGCAGCAGACCAGTTTGAAAAAGTCATATGCCCCCCTATGTTTATCGCAGCACTATTTACAGTAGCCAAGAAATGGAAGTAACCTAAGTGTCCATCAGTAGATGAATGGATAAAGAAGTGGTGGTACATATACACAATGGAATATTATCCAGCCGTAAGAAGAAAACAAATCCTACCATTTGCAACAACATGGATAGAGCTAGAGGGTATTATGCTCAGTGAAATAAGCCATGCTGAAAAAGACAAGTATCAAATGATTTCACTCATATGTGGAGTATAAGAACTGAGAAAAAAAAACTGAAGGAACAAAACAGCAGGAGACTCACAGAACCCAAGAACGGACTAATTGTTATCAAAGGGAAAGGGACTGGGGAGGATGGGTGGGAAGGGAGGGGCAAGGGGGAAAAAGGGACATTATGATTAGCAGATGTAATGTTAGGGGGCACGGGGAGGGCTGCACAACCCAGAGAGGACAAGTAGTGACTCTGTGGCATCTCACTATGGTGATAGACAGTGACTGTAATGGCTTTGGGGGGTACCTGATGAAGGGGGTGGTGTAATCAACATAATATTACTCACTTAATTGTAGATTAATGATATCAAAATAAACTTTAAAAAAATACCTAGGAATAAACCTAATGAAAGAAGTGAAAGATCTATACCCTGAAAACTACAAGACACTCCTAAGAGAAATTAAAGAGGACACTAACAAATGGAAATGCATCCCATGCTCTTGGCTAGGAAGAATAAATATTGTCAAAATGGCTATACTACCTAAAGCAATCTACAGATTCAATGCAATCCCTATCAAACTACCAACAGCTTTCTTCAATGAACTGGAACAAATAATTCTAAAATTCATATGGAACCACAAAAGACCCCGAATAGCCAAATCAATCCTGAGAAGGAGGAATAAAACAGGCAGAATTACACTCCCAGACTTCAAGCTCTAGTACAAAGCCACAGTAATCAAGACAATTTGGTACTGGCACAAGAACAGACCCACAGACAAGTGGAATAGAATAGAGTCCAGACATTAACCCAAACATATATGATCAATTAATGTATTATAAAGGAGCCATGGATATACAATGGGGAAATGACAGCCTCATCAACAGCTGGTGTTGGCAAAACTGGCCAGCTACATGTAAGAGAATGAAACTGGATTACTGTCTAACCACAAACACAAATGTAAACTCAAAATGGATCAAAGGCCTAAATGTAAGTCATGAAACCATAAAACTCTTAGAAAAAAAAATAGGCAAAAATCTCTTGGACATAAACATGAGCAACTTCTTCATGAACATATCTCCCTGGGCAAGGAAAACAAAAGCAAAAATGAACAAGTGGGACTATATCAAGGTGAAAATCTTCTGTACAGCCAAGGACACCATCAGTAGAACAAAAAGATATCCTACAGTTTGGGAGAATATATTTATAAATGACATATCCAATAAGGGGTTGACATCCAAAATATATAAAGAACTCATGTGCCTCAACAAACAAAAAGCAAATAATCCAGTTAAAATATGGGCAGAGGATCAGAACAGACACTACTCCAAAGAAGAATTTCAGATGGCCAACAGGTACATGAAAAGGTGCTCCATATTGCTAATCATCAGAGAAATGCAAATTAAAACCACAATGAGATATCACCTTACACAAGTTAGGAAGGCCACCATCCAAAAGACAACAGCAAATGTTGGCGAGGATGTGGAGAAAGGGCAACCTTCCTTCATTGCCGGTGGGAATGCAAATTAGTTCAACCATTGTGGAAAGCAGTATGGAGGTTCCTCAAAAAACTCAAAAGAGAAATAGCATTTGACCCAGGAATCCCACTCTTAGGAATTTACCCTAAGAATGCAGTAGCCCAATTTGAAAAAGACAGATGCACTCCTATATTTATCGCAGCACTATTTACAATAGCCAGGAAATGGAAGCAACCTACGTGTCCATCAGCAGATGAATGGATAAAGAAGAGGTGGTACATATACACAATGGAATATTATTCAGCCATAAGAAGAAAACAAATCCTACCATTTGCAACAACATGGACAGAGCTAGAGGGTCTTATGCTCAGTGAAATAAGCCAAGTGGAAAAAGACAAGTATCAAATGATTTCACTCATATGTGGAGCATAAAGGCAAAGAAAAAAACTGAAAGAACAAAACAGCCGCAGACTCACAGAACCCAAGAATGGACTAACAGTTACCAAAGGGAAAGGGACTGGGGAGGATGGGTGGGAAGGGAGGGACAAGGGAGACAAAGGGGCATTACGATTAGCAGACATAATGTTGTGGGGGGGCACGGGGAGGGCTGTACAACTCAGAGAAGACAAGTAGTGACTCTATAGCATCTCCCTATGATGATGGACAGTGACTGTAATGGGGTAAGTGAGGGGGACCTGATGAAGTGGGGAGTTTAGTAACCATAATGTTGCACATGTAATTGTAGATTAATGATACCAAAAATAAAAAAATTGTTTGTCTCAAATAGGGGTAAACTAAGGCATGGATGTCTGGCTTACATGCCGTCATGAGTGTGTACTCACACTCAACATGAACGTGAGTGGGGCTAAAGGAGTGTCCCACCTGGATAGATTTCGGGTTTTCAGTTGGATCTCAGGAAGACGGGGTGGGTGGCATACTGAATAAGATCATGGAAGAGAAAAGGGACATTAGGTAAAACCAAGTTAATACCAATATATCAATATTGGTTAATTGTGACATATGTGCCACACAAATATTAATTATATAGGACAGTGGATCTTGGATATGTGGAAGATCTCTGTACTATCTTTACAATATTTCTGTAAACCAAAACTGTTCTAAAATGAAAAATTTATCTAAAAATATAAAGGTTAATATGGAATACACATTTATCTTAAGTGCCTATGGAACATTCACAAAAAGTACCCATGATATTAGACCATAAATAACCTTCCAATTAATTCTAAACGGCAGGAAGATTAGAGGCTTGTCTAATAACAATAAAAAGTAAAACTTAATAGCAAATCTTGAAAGCAAATAGACATATACCTCGAATTTCTTTTTACATGTGCTCTGAATATATTCATTCTACCAGTTATGAAACATCTAAAGAATAGTGACAAAATAATAAATGTTATTTTATGGAATTTTTCTTAGTCAGTATTTATATGAAATTCATAACCTCAAATAATTAAGGAAGAAAATAATAAGATTTCTAAGATTATTTTTTAATTTATTTTTTCAGTTTTGTTAACTCTTGTTTTATATCTTCCTGGGATTTGTTTTCTCTTTTATCTTCTAGTTTCAAATTAGTAAATCTTTCCCATACTCAAAACCTTCTCTAAAGTACACTTAAGCCTATATATGATTATCTTCCATGTGGAATATCATGAGATGTTTTACTTTTATTTTGGAATAATACACTTTGTCCCTATATTACTACAAATTTACAACCATAGAATAACTAAATTAGACATTAGAGAACAGCACTTTTTTATATAACAATTAAGTTTTCTGCCTTCTCTGTCACCAACACATACCAAGCATGTTCAATTATACTGGTGAAATATCTCTAACTTTTTTCCTTTTCTTTCATTCCCATTCTATTGGTTATTTTATACCTTCTGTAACAGAAAAATTGAACTCTGCCTCCTACAGAATATTAATATATAATCCCTTTTAATAGATACCCCACAGTGCCACTACGATTTACCTTTACAGATGCAACATGGTTATTGTTTTATTTTTCATCACATTGATTGCTATTGAGTTTAAGAAACTTTGTATATTTCATTAGCTAAGAGTATTTTGTCATCTATGAATCATCAATATATTTTTCCATTCCTATTGATATCTGTATTTTTCCTACTGTATTGAATGGTTATGTATATTCAAGATTCTAAACTCTTATATTTGAGTTTACTATAGTTATTTTTACCTAGTTCTGTCCCTTTTAAAGCTTTTATTAATAAAGTATTGTACTGAGCTTATAAAGCAATGTTATAACATTTATTAATTAGATACTGTAATATCATAAGAAAAATATAATTTAGTCTTTGTCCCGGCTTTTGGCCAGAGCTCTCAAAACCTTTGTGATTTCCTAAATGATAAAGATATGAGGAGCATCTCTTGTTCTCATATTTGTTCTTCAAATTTGACACAAATCTCCAAAATCCTCTGAAATATCCTGAGTGGTAGGAGTGTCTTTTGTTCTATGAGGCAACTCTTTTTGGGCTCCTGGAGAGCATCAAGAGGGAGGACGGTCCCCAGAAAGACCAAGCCATGCTTAGCTTGGAACTTCCATCCCACTTCCCATCCTCCAGGAAGGGGAGAGGAGCTGGAGACTGAGCTAATAATCGATCATGCCTACATGAGAAGGCCCCCTAAAATATGTGGTTCAAGGAGCTTCTGTGTTGGAAAACACAAGCAGGTGCTAGGAGATGGTGCCCCCAACTCCACCAGAATAGTCTAGGGTCCTTCTGGACCTCGCCCTATGTATCTCTTCATCTGACTGGTCATCTGTATCCTTTATCATATTCTTTATTATATAATAAACTCGTAAATGTAGTGTTTCCCTGAGTTCTATGAGCCATTGTAGCAAATTATCAAACATGAGGAGGGGATTATAGAAACCAGCTGCTAAGTATATTCATCCCAGTTACACTCTGAGGGACTGGGTAAAATGATCACTGCACAGATCCGCAGACCCATTGAACTCTGCGGTAGGTATAATAATACCTCTCCAAAGATGGTATTAGTGCCCAGCCACAATAGTATATCAGAAACAATACCATACCACAGGTGGAGTGGCATATTAATACCACCCGCAAAGACTTAAAGGTATAGGAACAGTGGTCTCCATCACATCCCTAAATATGGGTCTTCCAACACCTTGACTTTAGCCCAGGAAAACCCATGTTGGACTTCTGACCTATAAAACTCTAAGATAATAAATTTGTGGTGTTTTAAGCAACTAAGACTATGATAATTTGTTACAGCCACAATATTAAACTAATAATACCATTTTGGGATGGACTTAGGTTTTCATTCGTCGATTGGCCTATTCTCACAGAAGGTCCATGATAGCATTTTGTGTATCCTGGTATCAATATTATTTTGGCCCCTGTATCCAAAAATCCTTGAAAACTCTGAGCATTCTCCTTTCCCCAGTATACAGTCAATCTAATAAATAACTGCAGTGCCATTTGGGGAGTAACTGGGCAAACTGCTATTGAAGACCAACATAAAGTCTTAATTCCTATGAATGCCATGGCATTGTGTGTCCTTCCTCAGTGGGAGCTGGTCTTTTTCAGTTCCATAATCTTTAATTCTATGCACTAGTTCATACTTGGAAACTGGGCAAAGGATTCTGATTTTATAAAGTAGGGTCAAAATGCCACAGAATCCTGCGGATTAGGACCCCTTGCAGAAATGGCTGAATTGAGCTGAACAAGAGAAGTATAAGATAACCTTGGAATATCTTGTGCAAAAAAGTAAGGAAATGCTCAAAGAATGATGGGGACAAGTCAAAAGGACACAGAACTGTGGTTATGAGCAGTGCTAACATTAGCAGAAGCTGGGTAAAGGGTACACAATCACGCTGTACTATATTGTATTTTTTCTGTATGTAAATCTAAAATTATACCAAAGTAAAATATCTCAAAACGAACATAAAAGCCAGGCTGAAGGAGTTCCACTGCACAAATCTAGGATAATGTGAGCATCAAAATAAATAATGATGTTAACATATTGTAACCAACTGAATAAATAGGAATCAATATTGAACTGAAGGAAGGAAGGAAGCAAAAAAGGAAGAAAGAGGAAGGAGGAAGAAAGTAAGAAAGATAGATTTATCTTTATAATAGAATGCCAGCTAGTAACTGCAGAAAACATGATGGAGGTAGAAAATCACAGTTATAACTAATTCAGCCAAGAAACATCAGTAAGTGCTAAAGCAAGTGGGGATGTTTAATGAGGAATGAGATATTTATATTTTACCACCCCATAAAATACTTCTGAATTACAATGAGAAAGAAGAGTAACTTTACAGTGGAGAAACCTGGAATATATTACTTTGATCAAGTGATCAAAGTTCATATCGTGTGTAATAGATCAAACTGATATCAAGTGCTCTCCTGATATACAATCAGGGCACAGCATCATTTCTATGATATTGCTGCTCGACATGAGTACCCTCTCTAATCATAAGGAAGTATCAGATAAAACATGTTGAGAAATTTGGGCTTTTTAATAAAATATCTATTGTATAATCTTTGAGGATGTCAAAGTCAAGGAAATCAAGTAAAGACTGAAGAACTTTTCCAGACCGAATAATACTAGACAGATATGAGAAATAAATACAATACATGATCTTGGATTGGATCCTTTTGCTATTAGCAATACTACTGGAGAAATTGTTAAAACCTGAATGGAGTGTATATTAAGATGACAGTAAAATGTAATGTCAATCCTGTAATTTTGATGGTTATATTGTGGTTATATAGGAGAATGATCTTATTTGTGGGAAATACACTAAGGTATTTGTGTGTGATGGAGCAAACTGCTCTCAAATGTTTCAGGAAATAAAGTTATTTGTACTAATCTTACAACTCTTCTGTAAGTTTGAAATCATGATGAAACTAAATATGTAAAAAAACAAATTTCTGGCACCTAAAAGAACACTAAATTTTTTGGAATAGTCTCAGGCCTCCTAAGTCTCCTTAGCCTCAAAGATGAGCTAAAGAAGGTATACGTCTTACTCAAAATGAAAACAAGTGCCCCCTCCTCCCAGCTGTGTCCTCAAAGTCTAAAGGAAGCCCAGATATCAGTTTTCTTACACATGTCCCATTGGTCCTCCTTTCTGGACAGAACAGCAAACTTGTCTAATTGCTCCAAGGGAACATACATTCCCAAAGGCTTTAGTAAAGAGAATAAAACTTTTTTAGTTCTCCAACCGGAGATGTTCAGCAAAATTTTAATGTATAAATAGTCTTTATTGCTTCAGCATAATCCTTTAGGAGTCTGAAGATTTTATCTCAGATCTTGTCATGATGACGCCTACCAAGGGCCTCAGGATGGCTTCACAGATGGAAAGTGTACCCATGTAACAAGAGTCTTGGTGTTGTTTCAGCTCAATACAAGTTGAGGAGCAAAGTGACTAGGGGTCAAGTCTGTAAGTGTAAATTGTACAGTTGTTTGGTGAGTGGTTGCTCTCTCACACTGACCTCCTTGCAGGATTCATTTGCAGGTTCAGAAGCAAGTTACACAATAAAGTCACCAAATGGCAAATATACTCAAGATGAGAGTGTATTAACATAGCCCAGAAGATTTTACAGAAGAGAAAAAGAGGAAAGAGGAAGAGAAGAAATAGAACAGAAGTAAATCATGGCAATATTTCCTCATGGATAGTCTAAGAGGAGGCAAGTAATGTTTTAATTACTGTTATTTATTTTCTTATAATAAATAAAAATTTTTACTACAATCTGTTTGTCTCTTAACCAATAAAAATATAATTGGCAGTTACACTAATGGTATTATTAATGGTTGTATTTTCCTTTAACATATCTAGAAAGAAAGAGGTCAGTGGGTACAATAATAAGGAAAGAAATACTGGACTGGGATATAACTTTTAGTAGGGTTGGCAATGGTAAGAGGACAGATAATCATAGAAGTAGAATTCATGTAGACAAAGGAAGTACAAAAAAATCCATGCTTATGAAATTCCAAAGTTCAGATTCCTAGATTCTGACATAGAACGTCTACCCAAACTTCAAGAACTGTAAATATTAATCAGTCAGAAATGTATAGTTATACTAAAGTTTGTCAGCTTTAATTTATTTATTTTTGCCATTTTTACAGATTGTTAATCATTTGTAGAAGATCTTTATGTTTTGATATTACTTGTATGGATTAAATATGCTTCAAAATATTTCCTACTGTTGCCAGTATTAGAAGATAAATTGATGTAAAAAGACACAGTCTTTCAGATACTTGAAAAACCCATTAATAATAAGTGATTAATCACATTGGATAAAATTTCTGTCAATTCAGGATTTCACTAATACAAGCTAAAGTGGAATCAGTCTCCTATTTTGCTATTGGGAAATTCTGTTGATTTTATTGTATGTCACTATCACTATTTTTATTTCTAAACATGGAGCGGTATGACAGTTTCTTCATATCCATCTCAGTTTTGAGAACAAATTGACTATCTTAAACATATTGATAATTCACTTACCTCATGTGATCGTGACTCTAATAATAAATAAATGCAAAATAAACAACAAAATGAACTTTTTCCTGAATCTTTACAACATTCTGTGGATCATGTTGCCTCAATTTGTGCCTAAATGGATTAGTTACTTTAATTTTTTTTAAATATTGAAAATTCTCTAAAAGTTCTTTTAGTTTTCAGTGATTTGGTACATTGGAAAGGATGCAGATGTCCATCTGCCAAATAGACCTGTTCTGCAGAAACGTCATGCTCACTTGACCCCAAGATTAAATTTATTATCTCTACCAACTCTGTGCAAATTTCCTTCTGTGTTCCCATTGTATCCCATATATCAGCACATTCTATCCCATGTTCCCAAATTTCCAAACCTATTTCAACACAAAATGTTCTAGGAATTCTTTGAAATTTATCTTGTGTTCCAAGCCTAACAATTTCCCATAGCCTTAACAATCTGCTTGAGAACTGAAGCTTTATTGGCCCTGTGATTGGGATATAGCTGGGCATGTCTTGAATCAGTTTACCGGATAGACTGAGAAGGTCCCAGTAAATAATTCAACAAACAAATTAAAAGTATACATTTATATTTTTATGACTGTCTTCTTAACCAAAATATAAGTATATCAAGTACTAACTCACTTAATCCCCCAAACTCTCTGAAGTAGTAATTATTATTGTGCCCAATATACAGATGATGAAATTGAGGTGTGCACAGAACATTTAAGTGACTTGCCTAAGGTCTCTTAGCTACTCAGTAGCATTACTGGGATATGAAACCAAGCTTCAGAGTCTGGGCTCTTGACTACTATGCTGACTCTTAACTACCTGTTGATCAATCACTTTTTCATATTCAGAAAAATTTCAACATACAAGTCAGTATTTCAGAATAAAAATGTAAGAGCTATTGATTTAGTAATCAGCATATGAATGGTATTTGAGTCAAGTATGAAGAAGACATCATCAAAATAAGTGTTTGAAGTGAATTGGGTCCAAAGTAAGAAAAGTAAGTACTAACACCCAACATCTGTCCTGAACAGTATGACCTGTTATTCATATTGTTTTATTCACATGACATAGCTGCAGCATTCAATACTTTTGTCCATATCAATCTTGAAATGTTTTCTTTTCTTGGGTTTAATTTCACAATGTAATAGAAAAGACTTAACAATGGAACAAAAAAGCAATAAAGATAACAATTCATGAAAAATGATATTAATAGAACAAAACAAAAGTAGTCGTTATAACATGGTTATGATACAGTTCAATATGCTATCCAATATAATTTCATATTAGATATATGAATATGAATAAGTTCATATTCATATATCCAATATATAATTTCATCCTTATAATGTTCCTTTAAGATATGTAGTTTGTCATTCCTATTTTGCAGATAAGGAAACTGAGAACAGAGCAGTTAAATATCCTGACCAATGTCATACAACTGGTATGGATAGAGCCATAATTTGAACAATCATCATAATGTACTGCTCCAAGCTTATATTTTGTATTCATATATTTTAAGTAATAGACTGTTTCATTTTTAAATATTATTTTTATTGAAATAATATATGCAAAAGTTAAAGCAACAAGAAGTGAAAGAAAGATCTATCAGAGAAAGAAAAATTATTTCACATAGTATCATCCAATGCCAAATGGTTCACTCCAAGGATAAAATTTTTAACTCTTTCTGTTTTGGCTTATTTAGACAATTCTAAGCATATATGAAGGGAAATCAGATTATCAAAATTGGCTTACCACAGAAATGAGAAAGTCACAGTTCTTCCCATGTGTCTGAACATGTTTCCACCCACCTTATACCTAAAGAAAATTACATTCAATAAGTGAGAAAAAAAGACATATGAAATAAAATAAATAAATAAGAGAGTGACCAAGTGTCTAACACATATTTTATATACATATTCATATATATACATATATACCTCACAATACATATTCTGGCTGTAACTATTGACAAAATATTTGCAAGATGCATCTAGCTTTTTGCATATTTTAACTATTATTATTATTGATAATGGAAAATAAATTATCATATGGTTCTAATAATTTGGATCATAATCTTTTATAATTGTTTTAGGTTATAATTGCAATATACAGTTTTCCATAAAAGGTTATTTTTTAGCAATTTATCTTGGTCAATAATATTGCTATGTGATGTTTCTCATTTTTCAGTTAAAAATCCATTAACCTGTGGACTAATTAATAATTATGTGTTTTTCATTTGTTTAAGACAACTGAGTTTTGGTGACATTTCCTTAGCCAGATTTATCTTACATAGATTTCTCTGACATTCTGTTTCAATTGGGACCAAACTAGTAACCAGTGATTAAAGTTTCAAAGCACTCAAATTCATCTTAATTGCATCAAATGGGTGATCACTGGGGTCTTGGGCTTTTATACATTATTTTTTTCTTTTAGCCCCATGTTATTTAGAAACTTGGCTTGAGTGTCAAACAGGCCTGGATACAAATCTCACATTTACAACTTCTTAGCTGTATGACCTCGGTAAGTTACTGAATTCCTATGTCCTTCAAATTCAGGTATGAGGATTAAATAAAGCAGTCTAAGAAAATACTTAGCACAGTGCTTGGCACTAAGTAAGGGCTTAATAATATTAGTGGTCATCATACATTTATTTGCGTGAGCTTTTGATGTCTGTTTCTCCTACTATGCTATAAATCCATGAGGCAAACCACTACCTATTTTAGTAAGCATTATATCTCTAGCATATAACATAGTGCTTGGCATATAATAGGAGCTCGATAAATATTTGTTGAATATGGGATTATTAATACAAATATATTTTTAAATTTCTATCTCAAAGATAATAATCTTAGCTTTCCTGATCTAAGGATGTATCAACTTAAATATACATATATGTAATATATATATATATTAGTAAAGCCCTCTTTAAATCACTTTAAATCCAAAGTTTTCTTCTCAGGCCACCTGTACAGCTATAATTAATTTAAACTAGGTAAAATGGCTTAGTATTTGCTAATATTGATACTTAAATAGCATGGGAAAGGTTCTCATCTTAATCATGTATAATATAGATGTGGTCTTCCTGTTTATAATAGTAGGAACTTATATATATATAACATGGTTTATTATATGTGAGGCACTTAACAAGCATATGTAATGGTCCATAATGATATCAAAATGTATGAGAAGATACTAGTGAAGGCATAAATGGAGACGTGGCGCATTCACTCTCACCTGCCTCTCCTGGATCTCACCTTACACTTAGATGGCCAGAAAAGATCACTAGTTATAGTAGGAACTAGTTACAGCAACTAGCTAAGGGGTAACTGGTAGAGTTACAAAGCTCTTTATGTGTCTGAGGGACAGGTGGCACTGAAAGCTGTAACTTCATATCAACCCTCTGAGGTAGTGAAATTGTTCATTCATAGGACTATACAGAGTACTGAGACAAGGTTTCCTGACACAAAGCACCATATTCTGTAGATAGAATAGTAAACATCTTTAATAATCTCAGGTGCTGAGAAATATCATTTACATGATAGCTCACAAAACTATCTTTGAATGTTTTAAACTATGTGACTTTCACAGTACCTTTGACATATTAAAATGAACTTAAAACTTTTACTTCTTCAATTCCATAATACAATCAAGGGAATCTTTGGTTCCAGGAAGCATTGAAAGGATTTTGAGATTTTTTTTTGTACATAGGAAAGTTTTTATAAAGCACAATTTATGACTTTTGACTGATCCATCAGTTTGAGATATAAAAATGGATTTACCTGGATTTTTTTTTTTGACAAGTAGCTCTTGTTTGGGGATAAAAACATACTATTTTTTTAAAGCCACATGAAAGCATTGCCTATCAATTAAAATTTCTAAATCATTTAGATGGAATTTATATAAATTAATATAAATATATATAATTATGTCCTTTTACAGCATTTATATTTATCATATTATTTTATATTTTATATAAATATAAATTTAATTATTTCATAATTAAAGTCTGATGTGATAAAGAACTATAAGTCTGCATCAGTTACATCCAACTAAAATATATAATTATGAATTATATCAAAGAATAAATTGTTAAAATACAATTTTAATTTAATTTAGTGTTCAATATTAATTAAATTGAACTTTATATAATGGTATTTTTCATAAAATTGAATTTTTTTTGTAAAATTGAAATATGTGACTATATACATGTAGATGGCGAAAATAACTTCATTAAAGGATAAAGTAGAAACAGGGATATGATCATTTATAAAATAACTTATATGTTGTCATGGATTCAATTGTTAAATAAAACTTGAAAGGTTGTACCTTGAATTCCAGTGGCTAGAAGAAAATTAGCCTTTACTCCTGTTTTCATGGTTATGAAATGTCACTTTCTGTTTCTGTTGACTTTTCTGTGATCAGTGACAAATGTTTTCCATGTGAAAAAAGCCAATAAGCAACAAAAAGTTTGTCAACTTCATGGTTAATAATTACAAATTTAAACATGAAATTTTTTTGGAACACAACATTGCAGAAGGTCTAGGGATAGAGTGCAGTAAAACAGGTACTTCCATAATCTCTCTATCAAGACCTTTAAAATATTCAAAATATTCTTAATGACAAACTACAGAGAAATATTTGGAATATGATGACATAGCTATAAGAATATTAGCAACAACATGGATGGAGCTAGAGGGTATTATGCTCAGTGAAATAAGCCAAGCCGAAAAAGACAAGTATCAAATGATTTCACTCATATGTGGAGTATAAGAACAAAGAAAAAAACTGAAGGAACAAAACAGCAGCAGACTCACAGAACCCAAGAACGGACTAATAGTTACCAAAGGGAAAGGGACTGGGGAAAATGGGCGGGAAGGGAGGGATAAGAGGGAAAAAGGGGCATTACGATTAGCAGATGTAATGTTGGGGGGGCACGGGGAGGGCAGTACAACTCAGAGAAGACAAGTAGTGATTCTGTAACATCTCACTACGCTGATGGACAGTGACTGTAATGGGGTTGGTGGGGGGGACCTGATGAAGGGGTAGTTTAATAATCATAATATTGCACATGTAATTGTAAATTAATGATAATAAAATAAATTATATTAAAAAAATATTATACAAATATTAATAATTATTTTTTGCAAATTTTTAAAACCAAAGCAAATTCTTACAATATAAAATAGAGTGAAAGGTAATTCAGAATATAAAATTTATGAATGCACTATGATTTAGGTTGTGTTCAATTATATATATCATAAGAAAAGACTAAAAGAAAAGAAATCAGGAAAACAATTCCATTCACAATTGCATCAAAATAATAAAATAACTAGGAATAAACCTAACCAAGGAAGTGAAAGACCTATACCCTGAAAACTACAAGACACTCATGAGAGAAATTAAAGAAGATATCAATAAACGGAAATATATCCCATGCTCATGGATAGGAAGAATTAATATTGTTAAAATGGCCATCCTGCCTAAAGCAATCTACAGATTCAGTGCAATTCCTATCAAAATACCAATGACATTCCTCAACAAACTAGAGCAAAGAGTTCTAAAATTCATATGGAATAGCCAAAGCAATCCTGAGAAGGAAGAATAAATCTGGGGGCATTACACTCCCCAACTTCAAGCTCTACTACAAAGCCGCAGTAATCAAGACAATTTGATACTGGCACAAGAACAGATGCATAGATCAATAGAACAGAATACAGAGCTCAGATATAAACCCAAGCATATATGGTCAATTAATATACAATAAATGAGCCACGGATATACAATGGGGAAATGACAACCTCTTCAACAACTGTTGTTGTCAAAACTGGACAGCTACATGAGAGAATGAAACTGGATTTTTGTCTAACTCCATACACAAAAGTAAACTCAAAATGATCAAAGACCTGAATGTAAGTCATGAAACCATAAAACCCTTGGAAGAAAACATAGGCAAAAATCTCCTGAATATAAACATGAGGAATTTTTCCCTGAACCCATCTCCTCAGGCAATGGAAACAAAAGCAAAAATTAACAAACGGGACTACATCAAGCTAAAGAGCTTCTGTACAGCAAAGGACACCAACAACAGAACAAAAAGGCTTCCTACAGTATGGGACAATATATTTGTAAATGACATATCTGACAAGGGGTTAACATTCAAAATATATAAGAACTCACAAGCCTCAACACCCAAAAAGCAAATAACCCTATTAAAATATGGGCATAGGATCTGAACAGACACTTCTCCAAAGAAAAAATTCAGATGGTCAACAGGCACATGAAAAGATGCTCTTCATCACTAATTATCAGAGAAATGCAAATTAAAACCACAATGAGATATCACCTCACACCAGTTAGGATGGCCAATGTCAAAAAGACTAGGAACAACAAATGCTGGTGAGGATGCAGAAAAAGGGGAACCCTTCAACACTGCTGGTGGGAATGTAAATTAGTTCAACCATTGTGGTAAGCAATATGGAGGTTCCTCAAAAAACTAAAAATAGAAATACCATTTGACCCAGGAATTCCACTCCTAGGAATTTACCCAAAGAAAGCAAGATCTCAGATTCAAAAAGACATATGCACCCCTATGTTTATTGCAGCACTATTTACAATAGCCAAGAAATGGAAGCAACCTAAGTGTCCATCAGTAGATGAATGGATAAAGAAGAGGTGGTACATATACACAATGGAATACTATTCAGCCATAAATAAAATTCCTACCATTTGCAACAGCATGGATAGAGCTAGAGGGTATTATACTCAGTGAAATAAGCCAGGCAGAGAAAGACAAGTACCAAATGATTTCTCTCATTTGTGGAGTATAACAACAAAGAAAAACTGAAGAAACAAAGCAGCAGCAGACTCACAGACTCCAAGAAGTGACTAGCAGTTACCAAAGGGGAGGGGTGGGAGAGGGTGAGTAGGGAGGTAGGGAGAAGGGGAATGAGGGGTAGTATGATTGGTACACATGGTGTGGGGGGCAGTCACAGACAAGACAGTGTAACATAGAGAAGACAAGTAGTGGCTCTGTGGCATCTTACTACTCTGATGGACAGTGACTCAATGGGTTATGGGGGGGACTTGATAATATGGGTGGATGTAGTAACCACAATGTTTTTCATGTGAAATCTTCTAAGAGTGCATATCAATGATACCTTAACAAAAAATATTAATAATAATGTATACATGAATGAATGGTATAGTTGGCCCAAGTGTTAAAGATGTAAGAGGGGCACAGGTGAAGGCAGATTAGGGAATTCTAACTCCTGGTAATTCTAACCTAATAGAGTCCTCAGCATCACTGGCAGGAATGAACTGAATTTTCTAAAAAAAATTCCATCTAAAGGTTAAATTGTTCTAAATATGCCAATAAAAAGATGGATAAATAAGTCAAATTCCATAAACAAAGTTTTATAATCTATAACATGATGTACAGCAAAAAGAAAGACATTTCATTTGCCAGTAGAACCTGTTCATTCAGAATTTGGCACATACAGATAGGATTATCTGTCATGAAAAATTTCCTCAGCAAATGCAAGCCAATTTACCTAAGTAACCATAGGCAAGAACAGCTGCAGCTACCTATCTTCTCTCCATCATAGTTTTCTAATAGGTAAAACGTCTGCCATGTGAGAAAATATGCTCAAGAAACCAAAGGTAAACATTTAAGTAAGCCCTGTACTATTTAAAACTGACAGCAACTTGTTAAGGAACAAAAATACCTTAACCAAAATAAAAATAGCAGGATAGCAAATATTCCCACAACACAATATAGCAGAATACATTTTAACCTTGCTCAATAAGCATTACTTATCAGATTATTTAAATATCTAATTATATAAATTATCAAAAACAATCTTTAATGAATCTATAAAACTAGCATCATATACCTCAATCTGCATAATAAACATTCTTAAAAAGCTTTGTTTATGTCAGGATAATATTTTAAGTTCATCAGGGAAAGTCATTAAAAAAAAGAAAAGACCTAAAGGAAATTCATATTGCAATAGTGGTTATTTCTATGGTGTGGGAAATATTTCCCTATTTTTTATATGTGTCTGTATTTTCCAAATGTTCTACAATGACCTGAACTGTGGAGTGTTCCTATCTGCTTCCCTGCAGGTGTGTACTGATATCCACTGTCATGACCAACCAGAGCTGCCAACAGTTCACCTTGTTGGGTTTCTCAGACAGACCCAGACTAGAGGAGATCCTTTTCCTGTTTGTCCTCATCTTCTACCTTGTAACCTTAGTGGGCAACATTGTTATTATCTTGATTTCCCATCTGGACCCCCGCCTCCACATGCCCATGTACTTCTTCCTCACCAGTTTGTCCTTCCTAGATCTCTGCTTTACCACCAGTTCCATCCCCTAGCTGCTTTTCAACTTAGGTGGCCCAGACAAGATGATCAATTATGCAGGTTGTGTCATCTAGTTCTTCATGTTCCTGGGACTGGGTAGCACAGAATGTGTTCTCGTGGCAGGCATGGCTTATGACCGCTTCACTTCAATCTGCAAGCACCTCCACTATGCTGTCCTTATGCACTAACTTGGCTCTGCTCGAAGTTAGTGTCTATGGCCTGGGCTGTTGGGATCTTCAAATCCCTGGTTATGTCCCCAGTGACCATGAAGTCGCCACGGTGTGGGAGATGTTGGTTGAAACATTTCCTCTGTGAGATGCCAGCTCTGATAAAAATGGCCTGTGTGGACACAGTGGCTGTGAAGAGCACTGTTTTCGTCTTATCAGTAATGACTGTCCTGGTGCCCCTGTCACTTATTCTTATCTCTTACAGCTAAATCGCTCTAGCAGTGCTGAGGATCTAGTCAGCCGCAGGAAGGCTTTCAATACATGTGGGTCCCATCGAACTGTAGTCTCCTTGTTTTATGGGAATATTATATATATGTATATGCAACCAGGAAATAATTCTTCTCAGGACCAAGGGAAATTCCTCACCCTCTTCTACAACTTGTGGCTCCATGTTTAACCCCATTATTAACACACTGAGAAACAAGGATGTAAAGGGTGCACTGAGGAGGCTTGTATCTAGAAAGTAACAGGAACTTTTCCTAAGTTTGATTCTTTTACTTAGTTAAAAGAAATAATTCTGGAAGTGAAACTTTAAAATTCATTTAAATATTCCATCCTACCCAATAAAAACCTCCAGGGATGGAGTTTGGGCATACATATTACAGAGCCCTAAATATGATACTAATAATTAGCTGCATTACAGGTAAAATTTCATGTGCATAATTTCTTATGTCTGCTTCCAGTCTTCTCTCCTCCTTTCCAAATTGGCCACATCTAATTAAAATCCAACAAAACCATGAATTTGTGTTTCAGTACTGTGGGTTGACTGACAGATGTTATGTCCAAATAAAATCACACTATCTTCTTTCCCACTTGTGGAGAGCAGTTGGGACAGAAGGAGCAAGAGTACAGGACAGGACTGATTGTGTTTTTGTGCCTAGTCTCATCTAAGGCCTGAGCTGGGCCTGACTCTGAAAGAAACTTTGAAAATTTTCCTAAATTCCAGGAACAAGTATCTCAGGAATGCAGGGAGGTCTTGTCTCAAGGCCAGCCACCTGGACCAGATGCCCCAGGCGTATGTGACTTAAGTATTGGATTAATGTCCGATTGTATTGATTTGTGGGCAATACTTAAGTGATTGGATTGAGGTCCTTGAGAAGGGTGTGTGAATCTAATCTGCAGGCAATTCATGTGTATATAAGCCATGCCAGAATAAAGCTTCTTTGCATTCTGCACCAGACAGTTTGCCCTCCTGTCGTCTGGTATATACAGCGCGATGCCCCCACTCAGGAAGTGTTCGACTTCTGCCGGCAGGCCCTGGCAGAAAGTGGCGCCCAAACAGGGACCTGAGTATGGGGGAGCAATGCCAGGAAGCCACCAAGAGAGAAGACACAGCACTGCACATCTGAAGCACTTCTGCCATAGCATGCAGGCAAGAAAGTGCGGCGACAGTGGTAAAGACAGGAGTTGAAGAAAAGGACCAACAGTCCGTGAGTATAATAAAATGTATAATAACCCTGGAGAACAGACACTGCCTTTCTCTTTTACTGTCCTTATAAAAAAAAAGCCATCTCTGGCTCACAACATCGGGCGCTCGTCAGCCACTTAACCAGGACTAGCCTGGCTGCCGTTCTCAAGTCTCGAGTGACAGGTTCCCATGTGTTTATCTCAGTGGATCCCCCGTCTCTCTTGGGAGCCGGAACGTCAGCTGAGGGGAGGCCAGGATTCCCTTTCAACGGCACCTCCTTGGATGCGAGGGACTGAGGAAAGCCGTGGGCAACTGCGAGGGTCCAGAATGAGGCTGCACTTCAGCAGCTCCTCAAAGGCCCACGTGTCTGGATTCAGACCCCGACAGCCTGGCTGGGTGTCCGTGAGAAGTGTCTCTTTCTCAGTCTGACTTCCAGTCTGCTTTTTCAGGCCGCCCTGTCCTTTGAGTCGGGTGAGGGGCACTCCTAGCTCTTTCTTACTTCGCTAGCTAAAAGTGGAAGTATAAAACCTCATTATCTATAAACAGTAGTGTTACAATAGAGATAAGTATGGGAAATGGGAATAGCCGTTTGCTCTTTGCTTATGCTTTTGGGCTTTGGACTCTAATCAGAGATAGTTTAGGTCCTAGACATGAGAGGCAGAGATTAAATTCGGCTACAGGCAAAAGTGAAACCATAAACGGTGAAGCCGATCCATCCATTCCTTCTGCACCACCCGAGACTGTATCAGAAGTGGCGGACGAGGAAGAACGGGAGAGCGATTGCATCACTTTAGTAGACCTTAAAGAACAAAGGCCCGAAAAATTAGATCTGCCAGCGGTTTTCTTGTGTAAAACCTTTGGCAAGCTCATGGCTGAAGGTGCATTGAAATATATTCCTCCAACTCCCCCTCAGTCAGTTGTTGCAGGGCTTCATCCCCCTGCATCACCTCTTACAGCCTTGGCCGTCTTGCCTTTAAAACCTAGACCAGATAAAAGACAGCTGTTGCCATTACAACAGCTTTCTCCCCTGCAAAAGGCTCTGAAACAAGCTTCAGAGAGAGGGGAAGATACTATGGGTTTTGTAGCCTGTCCGGTCTTTGAGGAAGTGAATGAGCAAGGGGTGAGGCACAGAATCCATCAGCCTTTAGCATTCAAACAACTGAAAGAGCTGAAAATGGCCTGCTCATCCTATGGAGCCACTGCTCCATTTACACAAGCTATGCTTGAGGCTTTATGGCTGATGCTCTCCCGCCTTCTGATTGGAAAGCTATTGCAAGAGCCTGTTTAAGTGGAGGAGATTATCTATTGTGGAGATCAGAATATGCGGAGCAATGTCAAAAGACAGCTGATATTAATAGAGCTCAAAATCATCCAGTAACTTTTGAAATGCTTATGGGGGAAGGGCCCTACAGTGATCTTAACAGGCAGTTAGATTTTGATCCTGCTGCCTATGCACAAATAAATGCCGCTGCTAAGCAAGCTTGGATGAAACTGCCCTTGGGGGGCACGATCTGAAGATTTATCTAAAATTAGGCAAAGGCCAGATGAGCCTTTTCAAGATTTTGTCTCTCATTTGATGCAAACATCTAGCAGATTGATAGGAGATACAGATGCGGGCCTTCTCCTTGTAAAACAATTAGCCTATGAGAACGCAAATTCTGCATGCCAGGCAGCCCTTTGCCCTTTCAGAAAAAAGGGCACAATTTCAGATTATATTAGTCTCTGTTCAGACATCGGCCCAGCTTACACACAAGGGTTAGCCATGGCCGCCGCACATCAAGGGAAAACAGTCAAAGAAGTGCTTTTCCAGCAGCAGGCTTCCAAAACAAGGAATACTTCAGGGCCCCTTGGCAGCTGCTTTGGCTGTGGACAAATGGGTCACCAGATAAGGCAGTGCCAAAACAGAAATAGGAACCAGAGGCTAGGAGACATTGGAAGACAACCGGGTCTCTGTCCTTGCTGCAAATGAGGCAATCATTGGGCAAGAGAATGTAAGCAAGGCAATCATTGGGCAAGAGAATGTAAGTCAAGAAGAGATGTAAATGGAAATAAACTAGATCAGGAACAGGGAAACGGGAGGGGGGGCCAGCCCCAGGCCCTGAAACAGTGTTATGGGGCTCTTCAAGCCTTCGTCCAGAGGCAAGGAAATCCATTTGTGACCTCTGCCGAACCACCTCAGGCAGCGCAACACTGGACCTCAGTCCCTCCTCCTACACAGTACTAACCCCAGAGATGGGCATGCAGGCCCTTCCCACAGGAGTATATGGCTCACTCCCTGCTGGATGTGTAGGATTATTATTAGGCAGAAGCAGTGCCACCATGAAAGGCCTTTTAGTAGCACCAGGTGTGATAGACCCAGATTATGAGGGAGAAATAAAAATTATGTCTCATTCACCAGCAGCCATAACAGTCATTCAACCCCCTCGGAGAATTGCACAATTAATCCTCCTACCAAAAGTAGAATCTCCAAACAAATATATAAAGGATAAAAGAGGTCAGGTGGGTTTTGGCTCGTCTGATGCGTATTGGGTTCAACCCATTGGCAATGAAGGCACAGATTTAACATTAACCATAAGAGGAAAAAGAATAAAAGGGCTCCTAGATAATGGAGCTGATGTATCTGTTTTTGCCAGTGATCAATGGCCCTATGAGTGACCTAAATAACCTACAGTGACACACCTTCAAGGCATAGGCCAAAGTCAAAATTCAGAGCAGAGTAGTGACATCTTGTTATGAAAATCATAGTGGCAGCTTTCAACCATATATATTTGCCGCCCTTCCAGTCAATCTGTGGGGAAGAGATGTTATGAAAGAAATGGGAGTATACCTGTATAGCCCCAATGATAAAGTCACTACCCAGTTATTAGACCAAGGACTTCTTCCCACACAGTGACTCAGGGCTAAGGGACAGGGCATCAATCAACCTCTCATAACTCCCTCTAGAAGAGACAGACAAGGACTAGGATATTTTTAATAGAGGCCTCTGAGCCCCTTGCTCCCCATGCAGATCCAATAACATGGCTCAGCGATACCCCTGTATGGGTGGATCAGTGGCCTCTTTCAGCTGAAAAAATACAAGTGGCAGAGCTACTAGTGCAGGAGCAACTCGACTGTGGTCATATAGAATCTTCCAATTCGCCATGGAACTCACCTATATTTGTTATAAAAAAGAAATCAGGGAAGTGTAGGTTGCTACAAGACCTAAGGAAGGTTAATGAAACTATGGAATTAATGGGAGCATTACAACCTGGGCTCCCTTCCCCGTCTGCTATTCTGCAGGGCACCTTTAAAGTGATGTTAGATCTAAAAGATTGCTTTTATACCATCCGCCTGGCAGAAAAAGATAGTAAAAGATTTGCCTTTAGTGTGCCATCTGTTAATTTTAAAGAACCCATGAAACATTATCAATGGAAAGTTCTTCCTCAAGGTATGGCAAATAACCCGACCCTTGCCAAAAGTTTGTAGCCAAGGCTATAGAATTAACCAGAAAGAAATATAAACAAGTGTATATTACTCATTATATGGATGATATTCTCATTGCTCATCAGAATGAGGGGATAGTCCTGGAAGCCTTCAGTTCTATACAGAAAGATTTAGCTAATGCAGGGCTTGTTATTGCTCCAGAGAAGATTCAAACTCAGCCGCCCTTTCAGTCCTTAGGAAAAACTCTGTATCCAAAGGCCATTCTACCTCAGAAAATACAAGAAAAGACAATGTGAAAACATTGAATGATTTTCAAAAATTACTGGGAGACAAACTGGATCCGACCTCATTTAAAATTATCTACAGGAGAGTTAAAGCCTTTGTTTGAAATCTTAAAAGGTGATCCCGACCCAACTTCTGCCAGAACACTCACCCTGGAGGGAGAGCTGCCTTGGATAAGGTAGAACAAACCATAGAGAATCAGCAACTTTCATATATTGATTATTCAAAAGATTTAGAAGTTTATGTGTTGGCTTCCTCACATACCCCGACTGCTGTAATATGGCAGGAAGGACCTCTTTTGTGGATACACCTCCCTGTCTCACCTGCGAAAGCACTTACCCCCTTACCATGAAGCAGTCTCTGCCGTAGTTCAACTTGCCAGAGAAAATGCGCGTAGATACTTTGGCAGAGATCGAGTTACATCAGGGTCCCATTTAAGAAGGATCAGATTACTTAGTTGTTTGCCTCTTCTGATGCTTGGGGGGTGGCGTTTGCCAGCTTTATGGGACAGATAGGTACCCATATGCCCAATAATAAGTTGCTTCAATTCGCAGATGTACAAGAATTTATTTTTCCAAAAGTAGTGCGTAAAGCACCTACTGTAGGAGCTGAGAATGCGTTTACTGATGGATCCTCAAATGGAAAATCTGTCTTTGTGTTTAAAAACCAAACTTACATATTTTTCATTCCCACCTCTTCAGCACAAATAGCAGAACTTCGTGCTGTTGCAGCTTTGTTTTCTGCTACCCCCACTGAGCCTTTCGACTTATGGACAGACAGTCAATATGTTGCAAAAGCTATTCCCCCCTAGAAACTGCTGCAGCTATAGAATCTCTCAATATAGAAATAAGAAATTTATTCAGCCAGATACAAACACACATACACAGTCGTAACGTCCCCTGCTTTGTGGGACACATAAAAGCATACACAGGCTTACCAGGTGCCTTATCCTTAGGAAACGCTAAGGCTGACATTGCTACCCGCAATGTTTTCCTCTCCTAATCACAGCAAGCTCAGCAATCCCATGCTTTACATCATCAAAATAGTCAAAGCTTAAGACAACAATTCCAAATTTCTCGAGAGGCTGCCAGACAGATAGTAAAGCAATGTCCCAGACGTCCCAGTCATCACACTGTTGAACACCAGGGAGTTAATCCCCAGGGTATTATGCCTAATCAGCTGTGGCAAATGGTTGTTACAAAAATACCTGAGTTTGGAAAACTTAAGTATGTCCATATTTCTATAGACAACTATTCTCGATTTATTTTGGCAACAGCACAAACTGGAGAAGCCACTAAACATGTTATAGCCCATTGCTTAAAATGCTTTGGCATTACAGGAATGCCAAAAGAGATTAAAACTGCCAATGGGACCGGCTGTACCAGCCGCGCATTTCAGCATTTCTGCAAGCAGTTTCAAATCCTTCACAAAACAGGTATTCCTTACAATCCCCAAGGACAAGGTATTGTGGAAAGGACACACAGTACCCTGAAGCATCAGCTTCAAAAAATAAAAAAGGGGGTTATACCCAGAAACTCCCGCAAACTATTTAAGCCATGCACTTTTTATTTTAAATTTTCTCACTGTAGATGCACAGAGTAGCGGATAGATTTTGGCATCCGAAAACAAAAGATTCATATGCTAGGGTGAGGTGGAAGGATCCTCTCACGGGTCAATGGAATGGCCCAGATCCAGTACTAATCTAGGGACGAGGGCATGTTTGTGTTTTTCCACAGGATGCAGAAGGAGCCAGGTGGCTCCCAGAAAGATTGGTCCGCCATGATGAAGCTCATACTCCTCTGCATTCTGCTGACCACCGAGGGAGCCAGCCACACACACTGGGCATTTGTGCCGGACCCTCTGATCCTCCACCCAGCAGTTTGGGATGGCCCAGAGATCATTGTCCAGGTCAATGATACCAGGATTCTGGGCCATCCTTCCACCTCCAGGAATTCGCCTGCCCTGAGCCCTTATCAGAATTATTCAGCCGAAGGAAAAGGAATGCCAGTGTGCTTCCATGCTGGGCCTTCTGACAATTGTATCAATGTTATGGACAGCAAAGGTAACAGAATGCTCGTGCCCATGGTGAATATGTCCTATCCTGGGATGACTAACGATTCCAAGAGCAAATCCAAATGTGACTATGACCATGGACATCCTTTTTCCCCCTCAGCAAATGCCTTATTGTGGCACAGAGAATAGGAGGGTTAATGCAACAATCTTATGGACCCGTTGTGTAGAAAGAACCCCAAAATAGTGTAATGTGTCAACAGGGCACTATTGGGACTGGTCTACCTGCGATAACTGTTCAGATCATCAGCTGACAGCTGGAATGTGGTGGTCTAGTAATGGGCATCCTCAAACTTATATTTGGAAGATGGCAGCTGCATCAGGATGAAGGGTGAACATGAATGATCAAAATGAGGAGTGGGGTTTTAATGATAATGCAAAAGATTTTACAGTGCTTGCTTGTGTCAATCCTCCTTATCTTCTATTAATCAGTGATGTCTGTGTAAGTGTGGGGAATAATTCAAAATTCAATGTTAGCTGCAATAATTGTAACTTTATTTCCTGTGTAACTTCTCTATCAGAAATTCAGACTGCAGATTTTGTAGATAATTTGGCTCATAATGTGTCTCTTGCCTGGGCCACCCAAGAATCAAGTGATTCCAAGGTGGAACATAAGCTCCAGGCTTTAGAGCATATGGTGCTTTACTTGGGTGATCAAGTTAATGTGTTGAATACTAGAAAGCTACATCAAGAGATAATAGCTATCCAAGAGGCAAAATTAGATTTGTCACCAGAAAAATTAGCAGAAGAGTTTTTGGAAGGTTTAAGCTCCATGGTCCCCACCTGGGCTTCTACCAAAATAGCTCTTGAGCTCCTTCATTGTCTGCACTCTAATGCTCTTTCTTCTACTTATATTGGTCCCTACAGCACAACGTTTGGTAGAAAAAATGCTGAAGCAAATCTATGGAAGCCTCCACCAGCAAAACTTATCACTCAACCCCCCCAGGCAATTTTGGCTTAGGAGGCTGGATAGCCAGTGATGGGTAAGGCAAGAAGGGGAGTGGACCAACCTAAGACAGGGAATGGGTCATGCAACACTCAGCCCGATGATGCATAAGGCCATCCCCGTTCTTGACCAACCTCAGACAGGCACAGTCATCCCATGCATTCAAGCATTTAAAAAAATTAAAAGGGTGGAGATGTGGAGAGCGGTTGGGACAGAAGGAGCAAGAGTACAGGACAGGACTGATTGTGTTTTTGTGTCTAGTCTCCATCTAAAGCCTGAACCGGACCTGACTCTGAAAGAAACCTTGAAAAGTTTCCTAAATTCCAGGAACAAGTATCTCAGGAATGCAGGGAGGTGTTATCTCAAGGCCAGCCACCTGGACCAGATGCCCCCAGGCGTATGTGACTTAAGTATTGGATTAATGTCCGATTGTATTGATTTGTGGGCAATACTTAAGTGATTGGATTGAGGTCCTTGAGAAGGGTGTGTGAATCTAATCTGCAGGCAATTCATGTGTATATAAGCCATGCCAGAATAAAGCTTCTTTGCATTCTGTACCAGACAGTTTGCCCTCCTGTCATCTTGTATATACAGCCCGTCGCCCTCACTCAGGAAGTGTTCGACTCCTGCCAGCAGGCCCCGGCACCCACTGATATTTTGTATAATTATTTTTATCATGAAATTGAGCCAGCTGAGTGCCAAAATACTTATAATACTTTTTATCTTCTGATATCTTTAAATATCACTATCTGGAGAAGATAGAGCATTAACCTAGACATGGCCTATGATATCATTTAAATTATTTGGCTCAACATTATTTCATTGATCAGATACATTAAAATTATCTGGAGAGATTTTTTGTTGGTTTTAAGTATAGCTTCTCAAGTTCAAACCCCTGGAGTTCTGACATTTAGTAAGCCTGGAAATATTTGTGTTGAAAAAGCTCCTTTGTGGCTCTAACAGATTTAAGTGAAAATAAATCAATCCATACAAAATTCTTTCATTTGACAGATAAGGAAACTGAGGCATAGTGAAATGTATTTATCACCAAACAGACCACAAATGGTAGAGCTAAGAATTCAGCACAAGTGTTTGAATGTAACAGAATGAATAAAAATGTCCTCACATTTTAAATACAGATTTTACTTAAGGGCTGTTAAAAGTGACAATAATAAAAACAAGTATGGAAACTGTGCACAAAAATGTGTACAAACACATTCATACACACACAAGCATTAAGGTAGTTTTGCAAAGTTACAAGTGATTAATTTTCACTTAGAAATAAATGTCTTCTCACTATGACTCATCTTAAGGGTGGGTTAATAACTCAACCTTAAATAACTACTTTTTCAGTAAAATTTTTCAAGTAGACATTACTAAACATAGTTTTGATGCAAAGCATAAGATAAAAGTTAACTGAATAATTTTTCTATAGTTTTCTTTTTATTGGAGATGTTTGTGTCTTTTCTTCAAAAGCATATTAAGGCACTATTATGGAGGGGATACCACATTAAATAGTATTCTTTTGCATCTGATGTAGAAACGTAGGGAGGTCATTTAAGAGAATGAAAAAGGGGAGTTTTCCTGGAATAAAATTGGATAAGGACATTTTATTTTTCTGAAGGTGATTCTATTCCTGCAGAGCTTCTCTTTCCCTTCTACAATAACTTATTTCAACACTCACATTGCTCAATTTTTCCTCTTATGTCAATAACTTACAATCCAGATTCCAAATCCCATGCTAAAAATTGATTCCAAAGACCAGGCATTATATTTTCAATTATTTTCTGGCCAAAATCTATATGATGGATAAATTGAACTTTTATATAAATCAAACTAATCCTTTGAAAAGCAAAATATTGATTTCTCTTGATTCATCTTTTACTTCCAATAGAAGGAATGTTTACAAAAAGTGAAAACATTAGAAATATCTTTGGCTTCTATCCCTACCTTCATTTGAAATTCCTTGTAACCAAAACTACTGAAGTCTTACCATATAGTAGATAATAAATATTTGCTAATTGAAAAATATACCTTATTATCCTATATTTTTCTTATGAAAATGATCACTTAACGTGCAAATAATAAGGAATTCATCTCATTCTGTAATCCCCTATATATCCACATGGCCCACAAAAGGGGGAATCCTGACAAGAGACCATCACACAAAACTGAGATCCCAAAAGGTTACAACACTAAGGTAACGTAAGGTACATGAGAAATGCACGTGTCATGCAGAAAACAGAAGAGAAACTTGTTCCTCTTGACTTTGGAGAAGAATAGAGTGGATAGTGGATAGAGAGGAGGCTTTCTTCTGAAAATGTATAACTTCAAGTCTGCCAACTGGTACATCTGCAGTCAAAATTCACACCATGTGCTCTCAGAAAACTACAGTAGAGAATTTAAAGCAAAGTTGTCCTAGATTGATAAGACAATCAGACAGACAGCTTATTCCTTTGGAAGTGATCTACTCTTTCTCGCAGGATTCTTTTATAATTTTCTCTGTCACTGATATTCTTCAATTTAACTATTAAGTGTTCAGTGTGGGCTTTTTTCTTTACTATCTCTATTATGTTTTCAAGATTTCCTCCTTTGTTTATTTTTTTTGCCCACATTCTTGGAGCCATGTTATCTGAGTGTTTGCACTTCTACCTCTGTTCATCTCTCTCCAGTTCACCATTCTGTTTGCTTCTCCTTTTTCTTCTTTCATGTATGAGATTTTTTATTCTTCTCTTTCAGTTCACTAACTTCTCAGGCAGATGTAGCCATTGCACTTGTTAACTATTTTGGTGTTTATTAAAACAAATACATATTTTATGCCATTTCGCCTTGTTCCATTTTCAGTTTTTCTTTTACTTGTTCAATATTGCTAATACATTTCCTTATTTCTTTTAACTCATTGACTAGCCTCATTTTATATGTTTCCATGTTTTGTTGGAATTTTTAATCTAGTACTTCTCTTGTTATTGAAATGGGTGTTCACTTTTAGTGCCTGTGAGTTTTGGCCTGTGCGCTCATTTTCCTCTCTGAGTATCAGCTCTGCTTTGAGATACTGTGTGCGAGTGAAGACCAGATCCCATCATGTGTCTCCCACAACAACCTCTTGAGGTGGGGATGGTAAGAACTCGGCAGTGGTGTGGCAGAGTTGGGGAATGACATCCTGAGACTTGTTATTCATAACCCTTGCCTTCTGTTCTCAGTCCCTTACAAAGCACAAGGGCTCTATGCTGCTCTAATTTTATTCCTGAGGACACTTGCCCTGGAATTATGTCTTGCTGCAGTTGTAGGGAAAACACTGCATGCCTCAGGACAATAGGAGGGGAGAAGCTAGAGCAAAACCCTCACACTCACTTTCCTATTTTAACTATGATAATTGGGCTGGGAAGTCCTCTCCCAGAGCCAAACAACCATCCTGTGTATATATACCAATACTTCTGGATTTCTTACAGTTTCCTCTATCTACCTTCTCTAGTTTTTTCTGGGATTTATCCTGGAGGAGGGAGCCAGCATTCATCATAATTCAGCATCTTGTTTAGGTCTAGACTCTTTTTGTCTCCTTAGCTCTTTATTTCTTGCCCATATTTTCAGAACTGTCTTGTCAAAATTAAAACATATTAGTCATTTATTTTATATTCCATGTCTAAAAATTCAAAAATCCACCATAAAGATAATGACTAACATAATTCTCCAAAGAATATATTTTGTGAGTATATGACCAATATTTATATAATACTATGCATATTTTTATGAGCATGTGTATGTATATGTGTTTGTATGTAGCACCAAACCAATTTTTATAGTGAATATCATACAATTTTCTTTCTCCCTGGTCACTTTTCTTATCCAATATACTCAAATATTAAGTACAAAGTGAAACTACATTCTTTTAAAATTTTGAGTCATTTTAGATTAATAAGTCATTTTTACACTTATTAAGGTTTACAATAACCTTTATTTTTCTAAGTCATTGAGTTGGTGCTCTCTTTTGAAGCCCTTCTGAGCTCTAATTTCTGCCCTGAACACTTGTCCAGATGTCCCTATTTTACACTATCAAGGATTATACGAGTAATGGAATTTCCTGTCCTTTGGTGAGCTGAACACCCCAAGAGAAAAAATTCTCTACATGCATTAAAAGTATCCTCACCAGTAAGGAAAAGAATGGTGACATTTACATTAAATAAAATTATAAGTGTACTAGACAGCAGGAGGCTGCAGAGAGCCATTTTATATAATTTCCTATACATGTCAGGTGCTATTCAGGTTTTCTATGTATGTCAGGTGCTATTTTGTTAGTATTATAATCAAGATCTTCTATCACATTACATTTTCCAACAGATTATCCTTTGAATGTGTTAAAATTATTGATTTTTGAATAACAATTTGGTAATCCATAAACTTGTTAAAGTATTTGGTACAAATATTAATATTTTGTTGCTTCTTTTCCAATATATATAGTTTTATTTTTTGTTGCTGTCTAATTTTATTGGTTAATACCACCAGAACGTGGTTCATGAATGCAGATAGTAGCAACAATATCTCCTTACATCTATGTTTTTTCTCTAGTGTTTATCTTTTAAATTAATTTTACAAGAAGGGGATGTTACTATATATGGGAATATTAAGTATGTGTTTGTTTATAACATATGTACATTTTTTTCTATTTAAGTAAGTAGGGAGTCAATTAAATGACTAACCCACCGTAAGAAGTAACTATATCAAAAACAGGTTAAGTGTTGTTCAGTCATCTCCAATGGAAATGCAAACAGAAAGGAGGTCCAGCAGCTAATAAATCCAAACAGTCAAGTGACTAAATAGAATTTTGTTTTAACAATTCCAGGGTGGTAAACTAAACAAATTTTCCTAAAGAAGAGTAATAATTGCTCACATGTCATTTCTCATTTCTTGAGAAGAGAATCCTTTAAATGTATCCACTAATTATAATGAAGCATTAAAAAGCAGGTGTAAGTTTTCCATAATTCTAACAGATCACAGTAATATATAAAAATGGTAGTTCAATGGGTTATATAATACTGACCAAGAAAGTAAAATAACAAAATAATTCAAATAGATGATCTACATTTCAAAGACTAAAAATCTAAGTGAAAGAAATAGACTTAAAAACTTTTTTTATAGAACAGGTAAATGTAACTCTAGAGAGCACTCATAGCCTTATTAGTAACTTGGCTTTAAAAGTCATACCAGATACATTTCCTTAACAAGAATCAATCCCAACCTCTTTTTAACTGATTGATTGCGGTATTTTTCTTTATTAACACTTTCTTTTCATTTCTTTGTGTTCCTTTTAGTGATATTTTAAGATGGGTACTCATAAGATTTTTAATTCTTTCTTGTTTAGTTATAAAAGTGGTTGACTTCTGGGAGCATAAAATAGGGCATTATTAACCCTGCCTGGAAGAAGAGGACACCCTTCACAGAGTAAGAAATGCTGTGACTAAACAATGATGGTTGAAAAGACATCTGCTACATGAGGATATTCAAAGGGAAAAGAATTTCAAAGGGAAAAGCCAAATCATAAAACCAGAAAAGTAGGGAAACACCACATTAAGAAGAACTTGACTACCATATTTAAGAGTTTACACGTTAATCTGAAGACAGTGGTGGACTGACAGAGAAGTTTAAATAGAAAAGGAAATTATCATATTTACATATAAAGATGATCCCTCACATCCACATTCATAATATTACCTTTTAAATCAATATCCACTGTGAAAGATGTACACATAACCTTCAACATATACAGAGAGAATAAAATAATTTGCATAGTTTTTTTCTCAATCCACCATAATTATAGTTTACCCTGAAACTACATTCAGATTTCCAGAATTCCAGGTGATTGATTTAATGTTAATTAACCATAAAGATCTTGAGAATCTAGAGCACATAGGGCATGGAATTAAGCACCAGGGAAAGAAAGAAGAAGAAATAGGTCATGTCCTGGAGGAGTTCACATTATAGCGTGGAATGCAGACAATCAAGAATGAATTAACGACCTCAGGGAAGATGGCAGTGTGAGCAGGGCAGCAGAAATCTCCTCCCAAAACTATATTTATCTACGAAAACAGAGCAAATACATCCATTCCTAAAAGAGAGACAAGAATACACAGGAAAGTGCACAGCGTGCAGCTACACCCGAGAGCACTCGGCACACCAAGAGCCAGGTAAGATACGGAGCTGCGACCCGGCGGGACCTGAGCACACCCCCACCGCAGCGCACTGGCAGGACGAGAGGATTCAGAGCCGTGAGGCAGTGGAAGTACACGTC
Organism: Smutsia gigantea; assembly: GCA_032199065.1. NCBI lineage: Eukaryota > Metazoa > Chordata > Mammalia > Pholidota > Manidae > Smutsia > Smutsia gigantea. Next base: position 147,405 of record JAVSCE010004877.1, on the reverse strand, counting down.
GCGAAGTAGCCAGCCCTGGTGATCTGCGTGGGGAGCGCTGACCCACATTGCGCAGTGCAGCGGAGATTGGAGAGACAAAGGGGCAGAATCTGAGCAGGGAACGTGCCAGGATGCTTGCAGCCGGCTCCCAGGAAGGAAAAAAAAAAAAGCACGTGCTTTCTTCAGCAGTGTTAAAGAGACAGGAGCCCAGCGGAGGAGCCGGATCGCCCCAGCACAATCAGCTAAGTAGGCTGGGAGTCCTGGGGAGCATCAGATGCCTTAGCCGGCAGGTGAGGAAAAGTAGCCATACTTACACGTCTCACTGAGATCAACAGCCTCCAATTCGTTCCCACCCCTGCCAGAGTGATAAAGGGCCCTGAGGAGTGGCACAGTCACAGCTGTGGAATACTGGGGCAATAGCGCCACCTACAGCATTCCCACAGAATCTACGTCCGGTGGGCATTTTTGTTGTTGTTTTTTTTGTTTTGTTTTCTTTTGTTTGGTTTTTGTTTTTTCCTTTCTTTCCTTTTTTATTTTTTCATTCTTTCTTTCTTTCTTCTTTTTTTTTCTCTTTTTTTTCTTCTCGTTTTAAAGTCTTAAAGAGCCCAGCTGACATACGTGGCAACTATCAGTGACCAATTCTATAGCCATGAAAAGACAGAGGAATAGGCTGCAGACCAAAATCAACCAGACAACCCCAGAGAGAGACTCTGAAGGGATGGAAATGCACAGCCTCCCTGAAAAAGAATTCAGAATAAAAGTCATAACCATGCTGATGGACCTACAGAGAAATGTGCAAGAGCTGAGGGAGGAAGTGAGGGAACTGAGGAAAGACAATACAGAAATCAGACAAGCGATTGACAGGCTTAACAGCAGAATGGATGAGATGCAAGAGACTGTTAATGGAATAGAAAACAGAGAACAGGAGTACAGAGCAGCTGAGGCAGAGAGAGATAAAAGGATTTCTAGGAATGAAAGAATATTAAGAGAACTGTGTGACCAATCCAAACGGAACAATATTTGCATTATACGAGTACCAGAGGAAGAAGAGAGAGAAAAAGAGATAGAACGTGTCTTTGAAGAAATAATTGCTGAAAACTTTCCCTCGCTGGGGAAAGAAGTAGTCTCGCAGTCCACCGAAGCTCACAGATCTCCAAACACAAGGGACCCAAGTAAGACAACACCAAAACATAAAAATTAAAATGGCAAAGATCAAAGATAAAGACAGGGTATTAAAGGCAGCTGAGAGAGAAAAAGGATCACCTACAAAGGAAAACCCAGTAGACTATCATCAGACTTCTCAACAGAAACCTTACAGGCCAGAAGAGAATGGCATGATATACTTAACGTTATGAAACACAAGGGCCTCGAACCAAGAATATTGTATCCAGCATGATTATCATTTAAATATGATGGAGGGATTAAACAATTTCCAGACAAAAGAAAGTTGACAGAGTTTGCCTCTCATAAACCACCACTACAGGATATCTTAAATGTACGGCTCTAGATGGAAGCACACCTAAGGCTAAAAAGATGTCACCAGAGAAAATAAAATCATAGCAAAGAAAGCAGACCATCCAAATACTAACTAAAGGCAAAGAATAAAACACCTAGTAAGTAAAGAATGGAGGAGGAGGAATAAGAAGGGAGAGAAACAAAGAAACATCAGACTGTGTTTACAATAACTTAAAAAGAAAGTAAAGTTAGATTCTTAGATATTAAAGAAGTAACCCTTGAACCATTGGTAAACACGAATCTAAAGCCAGAAATGGCAATAAGTACATATCTATCAATAATCACCCTAAATGTAAATGGACTGAATGCACCAATCAAAAGACACAGAGTAACAGAATGGATAAAAAACCAAGACCCATCTATATGCTGCCTACAAGAAACTCACCTCAAATCCAAAGATATACACAGACTAAAAGTGAAGGGATGGAAAAAGATATTTCATGCAAACAACAAAAAACAAAAAAGCAGGTGTTGCAGTACTTGTATCAGACAAAATAGACTTCAAAACTAAGAAAGCAGCAAAAGATAAAGAAGGACATTACATAATGATAAAGGGGTCAGTCCAACAAGAAGATATAACCATTATAAATATATATGCACCCAACACAGGAGTGCTAGCATATGTGAGACAAATACTAACAGAATTAAAGGAGGAAATAGACAGCAATACATTCATCTTAGGAGACTTCAACACACCACTCACTCCAGAGGACAGATCAACCAGACAGAAAATAAGTAAAGACACAGAGGCACTGAACAACACACTAGAACAGATGGACCTAACAGACATCTACAGAACTCTACACCCAAAAGCAACAGGATACACATTCTTCTCAAGTGCACATGGAGCATTTTCCAGAATAGGCCACATACTAGGCCACAAAAAGAACCTCAGTAATTTCAAAAATATTGAAATCCTACCAACAAACTTCTCAGAGCACCGAGGTATAAAACTAGAAATAAATTTTAGAAAAAATCAAAGAGGCTTAAAAATACATGGAGACTTAACAACACTCTCCTAATTAATCAATGGGTTAACAACCAAATCAAAACAGAAATCAAAGAATATATGGAGACTAATGACAACAACAACACAAAGCCACAACTTCTGTGGGATGCAGCAAAGGCAGTTCTAAGAGGAAAGTATATTGCAATCCAGGCCTATTTAAAGGTAAAGAACATTCCCAAATGAACAGTCTAAAGACACAATTACTGAAGTTGGAATAAGAAGAACAAATGAGGTACAAAGTCACCAGAAGGAGAGACATAATAAAGATTAGAGAAGAAATAAATAAAATTGAGAAGAATAAAACAATAGAAAAAATCAATAAAACCAAGAGCTGGTTGTTTGAAAAAATAAACAAAATAGATAAACATCTAGCCAGACGCATTAAGAGAAAAAGAGAATTTACACACATAAACAGAATCACAAATGAGAAAGGAAAAATCACGGACCTCACAGAAATACAAAGAATCATAAGAGAATATTATGAGAATCTATATGCTAACAAGCTGGAAAACATAGAAGAAATGACAACTTCTTAGAAAAATGCAACCTTCCAAAACTGACCAAGCAAGAAAACGAAAAACTAAACAGACCAATCACCAGCGACGATAATGAATTGGTAATCAAAAAATTACCCAAGAACAAAACTCCTGGGCCTGATGGATTCACCTCTGAATTCTACCAGACATATAGAGAAGAAATAACACCGATTCTCCTTAAAGTTTTCCAAAAAATAGAAGAGGAGGGAATACTTCCAAACTCATTCTATGAAGCCAGCATCACTCTAATACCAAAACCGGGCAAAGACCTCACCAAAAAAGAAAATTACAGACCAATATCCCTGTTGAACGTAGATGCAAAAATACTCAACAAAATATTAGCAAACCGAATTCAAAAATACATCAAGAGGATCATACACCATGATCAAGTGGGATTCATCCCAGGGATGCAAGGATGGTACAACATTCGAAAATCCATCAACATCATCCACCACATCAACAAAAAGAAGAAGAAAAACCACATGATCATCTCCATAGATGCTGAAAAAGCATTTGACAAAATTCAGCATCCATTCCTGATTAAAACTCTCAACAAAATGGGTATAGACGGCATGTACCTCAACATCACAAAGGCTATATATTACAAACCCACAGCTAACATCATACTTAACAGCGAAACGCTGAAAGCTTTTCATCTAAGATCAGGAACAAGACAGGGATGCCCACTCTCTCCACTGTTTTTCAACACAGTACTGGAGGTCCTAGCCACAGCAATCAGACAAAACAAAGACATACAAGGCATCCAGATTGGTAAAGAAGAAGTCAAATTGTCACTATTTGCAGATGACATGACACTGTACATAAAAAACCCTAAAGATTCCATTCCAAAACTAGTAGAACTAATATCTGAATTAAGCAAAGCTGCAGGATACAAAATTAACACACGCAAATCTGTTGCATTCCTATACACTAATGATGACTTAACAGAAAGACAAATCAGAAAAACAATTCCATTCACAATTGCATCAAAAAGAATAAAATACCTAGGAACAAACCTAACAAAGGAAGTGAAAGACCTATACCCTGAAAACTACAAAACACTCCTAAGAGAAATTAAAGAGGACACTAACAAATGGAAATGCATCCCATGCTCTTGGCTAGGAAGAATAAATATTGTCAAAATGGCTATACTACCTAAAGCAATCTACAGATTCAATGCAATCCCTATCAAGCTACCAACAGCTTTCTTCAATGAACTGGAACAAATAATTCTAAAATTCATATGGAACCACAAAAGACCCCGAATAGCCAAATCAATCCTGAGAATGAGGAATATAACAGGGGGAATTACAGTCCCTGACATCAAGCTCTACTACAAAGCCACAGTAATCAAGAAAATTTGGTATTGGCACAAAAACAGACCCACAGACCAGTGGAACAGAATAGAAAATCCAAACATTAACCCAAACATATACAGTCAATTAATATTTGATAAAAGTGCCTTGGATATACAATGGGGAGATGACTGCCTCTTCAGCAGCTGGTGTTGGAAAAACTGGACAGCTACATGTAAGAGAATGAAACTGGACTTCTGTCTAGCCCCATACACAAAGGTAAACTCAAGGTGGATCAAAGACTTGAATGTAAGTCATGAAACCATAAAACTCTTAGAAAAATACATAGGCAAAAATCTCTTGGACATAAACATGAGCGACTTCTTCATGAACATATCTCCCCAGGCAAGGGAAACAAAAGCAAAAATGAACAAGTGGGACTATATCAAGCTGCAAAGCTTCTGTACAGAAAAGGACACCATCAGTAGAACAAAAAGATATCCTACAGTATGGGAGAATATATTCATAAAAAACGTATCTGATAAAGGTTTGACATCCAAAATATATAAAGAACTCATGCACCTTAACAAACAGAAAGCAAATAATCCAATTCAGAAATGGTCAGAGGACATGAATAGACAATTCTCCAAAGAAGAAATTCAGATGGCCAACAGCACATGAAAAGATGCTCCACATCGCTAATCATCAGAGAAATGCAGATTAAAACCACAATGAGATATCACCTCACAACAGTGAGGATGGCCAACATCCAAAACACAAACAACAACAAATGTTGGCGAGGATGTGGAGAACAGGGAACCCTCCTACACTGCTGGTGGGACTGCAAATTAGTTCAACCATTGTGGAAAGCAGTATGGTGGTTCCTCAAAAAACTCAAAATAGAAATACCATTTGACCCAGGAATCCCACTCCTAGGAATTTACCCTAAGAATGCAGCAGCCCAGTTTGAAAAAGACAGATGCACCCCTATGTTTATCGCAGCACTATTTACAATAGCCCAGAAATGGAAGCAACCTAAGTGTCCATCAGTAGATGAATGGATAAAGAAGATGTGGTACATATACACAATGGAATATTATTCAGCCATATGAAGAAAACAAATCCTACCATTTGCAACAACATGGATGGAGCTAGAGGGTATTATGCTCAGTGAAATAAGCCAAGCTGAAAAAGACAAGTATCAAATGATTTCACTCATATGTGGAGTATAAGAACAAAGAAAAAATACTGAAGGAACAAAACAGCAGGAGATTCACAGAACCCAAGAACGGACTAATAGTTACCAAAGGGAAAGGGACTGGGAAAAATGGGCGGGAGGGGAGGAATAAGAGGGAAAAAGGGGTATTACGATTAGCAGATGTAATGTTGGGGGGGCACAGGGAGGGCAGTACAACTCAGAGAAGACAAGTAGTGATTCTATAGCATCTCACTACGCTGATGGACAGTGACTGTAATGGGTTTGGTGGGCGGGACCTGATGAAGGGGTAGTTTAATAATCGTAATATTGCACATGTAATTGTAAGTTAATGATAATAAAATAAATTTAAAAAAAAATGGACAGTTACATGTAAGAGAATGAAACTGGACTACTGTCTAACCCCATACACAAAAGTAAACTCAAAATGGATCAAAGACCTGAATGTAAGTTATGAAACCATAACACTCTTAGAAAAAAACATAGGCAAAAATCTCTCGGACATAAACATGAGCAACTTCTTCATTAACATATCTCCATGGGCAAGGGAAACAAAAGCAAAAATGAACAAGTGGGACTATATCAAACTAAAAAGCTTCTGTACAGCAAAGGACACCATCAGTAGAACAAAAAGCCATCGTACAGTATGGGAGAATATATTCATAAATGACATATCCGATAAGGGGTTGACATCCAAAATATATAAAGAACTCACACACCTCAACAAACAAAAAGCAAATAATCCAATTAAAATATGGGCAGAGGAGCTGAACAGACACTTCTCCAAAGAAGAATTTCAGATGGCCAACAGGCACATGAAAAGATGCTCCACATCGCTATTTATCAGAGAAATGCAAATTAAAACCACAATGAGATATCACCTCACACCAGTAAGGATGGCCAACACCGAAAACAGAAACAGCATCAAATGTTGGCAAGGATGTGGAGAAAGGGGAACCCTCCTACACTGCTAGTGGGAATGCAAATTAGTTCAACCATTGTGGAAAGCAGTATGGAGGTTCCTCAACAGTCTCAAACTAGAAATACCATTTGACCCAGGAATCCCACTCCTAGGAATTTACCCTAAGAATTCAGCAGCCCAGTTTGAAAAAGACAGATGCACCCTTATGTTTATTGCAGCACTATTTACAATAGCCAAGAAAGGGAAGCAACCTAAGTGTCCATCAGTAGATGAATGGATAAAGAAGAGGTGGTACATATACACAATGGAGTATTATTCAGCCATAAGAAGAAAGCAAATCCTACCATTTGCAACAACATGGATGGAACTAGAGGGTATTATGCTCAGTGAAATAAGCCAAGTGGAAAAAGACAAATATCAAATGATTTCACTCATATGTGGAGCATAAGAGCAAAGAAAAAAACTGAAGGAACAAAACAGCAGCAGACTCACAGAACCCAAGAATGGACTAACAGTTACCAAAGGGAAAGGGACTGGGGAGGATGGGTGGGAAGGGAGGGACAAGGGGGAAAAAGAGGCATTACGATTAGCAGATGTAATTTTGGGGAGCATGGGGAGGGCTGTACAACTCAGAGAAGACAAGTAGTGATTTTATAGCATTTCCCTATGATGATGGACAGTGACTGTAATGGGGTAGGTGGTGGGGACCTGATGAAGTGGGGAGTTTAGTAACCATAATGTTGCACATGTAATTGTAGATTAATGATACCAAAATTTAAAAGAAAACATATATCTTATCGCCTTCAAGGTTATTTTCTCCTACAGTCCTTGTGGACTGAATGCGCCCCATGACAGCAGCTGCCACATGATAATTGCTCTGAACCCTGCGCTACTGCCTGCCTATGGAATGGATGAGCTATGGACTTAATCTGCATGGGACTTTGAATCTAGCTGAATCCACCAGCTTGAGGATTGTCATAATTTTATTGCTGTTGAACAAACTTTTGAGGTGGCTGTGAGCCAACTGTTATGTAATTAGTCTAGTCACAATGCTCCAGTAGTCTCGCACAAGGACCACTGCAGAAGAAGGGGAATGAGTAGATTGTAAGGTGAGATTTCTGGAGGGGTGGCCTGTGGGTAAAATTGTAATATTTCCAGAATACCTAACCTGGCTTTAGTTCATTTGCATATCCTCAGGGGTGGAGAGAAGTTTATCTCCATATGAATGGGTAATTACCTGGGCAACAGATGGCTTTTCTGAACCTGAGAGGTTAAGGGGAAGCGGAGGGCTTGCTTGCTTGCTGGCTTCTTCCGGAGCGATGGAGGGCTTATCTGTACCTGAGAGGTGAGGGGCAGGGTGGATTTTGCTGCTGTTGGAGCAGAAGAGACAGATGGGCCAGACTGCAGTTTTGTAAACAATAAACAGGTTACTTTATTTCTCCCTTTGACTGATTTTGGTTTTTAGAGGTATTTTGCCCCAGGATGTCCTCTCCACAAATTTACAGCATATTAAGTCCAAAGCTCCTTAATTCCATCAGGCAGTAGCTGAAGAGGTAGAGAGTTCAGAGCAATCATCACATGACTGCTGCAGCCACGGGGTGCATCCAGGCCACAAGGACTAGAGAAGAAAATAACCTTAAGGACCATAAGATACATATTTCAATGACACCAGCTGTGGGTAAAATTGTAACATTTCCAGAATATCTCACCTGGCTTTAGGATATCTGCATATCAATAGGCATTCAGTGGTGGAAAGAAGTATAGCTTTAGTTCATTTGCATCATTCCTCAGGGGTGGAGAAGTACATATATATATATCAATGTCTAATTACCTGGGCAACAGAGGGCTTATCTGTACCTGAGAGGTGAGGGGGAGGGCCGGTTTTGCTGCTGCCTGAGCAGTACAGAGAAATGGGCCAGATTGCAGTTTTGTAAGCAATAAACGGGTTTTAAACTTTATTTCTCCTTTTGACTGATTTCAGTTTTTAGAAGTATTTTGCCCTGGGATTTCCTCTCCACGGACTTACACCAACATAGTCAAATCTTGTCCATCAAGTGTAGATACCCCAGCAGTTATCCTTGCTGTAATTAAGTTCCTGCTTAAACTTAATCAATAGCAGAAACTAATCTAAAAAAATAGGTGCTGCGTCTTGGAATTTGGTGCGACTCATGAGCATGTGACAAGGACTGCAAACAGTTCTCGTAATCTTTTCCGAGGCAAAACCAGATAAGGAACACAGTGAGACTCACGTGGCTGGATGACTTGATGAGACATAAGAGAAACTTTTAAGACGTGATTAGCTTGCAAAGATTTAGACTCACAGGGCCAGATGACTTAACGAGACATAAGAGAAACTTAAAGAGGTGATTAGTTTGCAATTGTTTAGCTGGATGAAAAAACTCATCCTATAACCATTAATCAATGCCTCTGTTTTTACTTGCTGTAACTTAATAAAAGCGCAGGGGAGCTCTGACTTGGTGCTTAGTCTCCAAGGAAACCTAAGCCCTTTGCATTAAATGTCATTCTGACTCAGTTTCTCATTTTTGCTGTCCCTGACTGCAACATCGGACCCCAACGTGGAGCCCAAAAGTGACAGGCTTCAGGTGACCTTAAGGCTGGTCAGAACTGAAAGGGAATTGTACATTCTGGTGTGAAACTTTCACCACTATTTTACAGAGCCATTGGAAATTCTCAGACAGCCCAACAACAATATGCTGGGGCAGGGGGGGGTTGTTGTTTTTTTTATTTTGGCATCATTAATCTACAATTACATGTGCAATATTATGGTTACTAGACTCCCCACATCATCAAGTCCCCACCATGTACCCATTACAGTCATTACAGTCACGGTCCATTGGCGTAGTGAGATGCTATAGTGTGGATAAAGTGGGGTTCCTATGCCTAGGATCCTCACTGAACTTAAATGTAACTGGCCTGTTGCTATGCTACCAATTCTACACCTTTAGGCAATAAGACATTATTGTGTTAATGTAAGGGGTTCCGCCCAGTGCTCCGCTGGAGACTGGGTGGTGGGGATGCAAGGCTGCAGGAGAGCAGAGAGGAGGGCTGGAGTGGTGGCAGCACCGAGGACAGAGGCCTGGAGGATGTCTGTGCCGGACAGCTCTACAGAGGCCCAGAGGATGTCTGTGCGGGACGGCTGTGCACAGAGGCCCAGAGGTAGAGACCAGCTTGCTGCATCCGAAGCAGCAGTGATAACACAGACTCACTCTGAGTGAACGGGATTTTAGTGACTGACCTGCCCCCTGGAAACAAAGTTGGGTATAACTTTTCACACCAAGAACCCTTTGCTGTAAATTTATTTGGTCACAGTGAATCTATAGTGAACTTGCCTGGAGCTCAAACTCATTTGCAAGACATATAGAATCACCACTTGTCTTCTCTGTCTTCTACAGCCCTCCCCGTGCCCCCCCATATTATGTCTGCTAATTGTAATGCCCCTTTTTCCCCCTTGTCCCTCCCTTCCCACCCATCCTCCCAGTCCCTTTCCCTTTGGACACTGTTAGTCCATTCTTGGGTTCTGTGAGTTTGCTGCTGTTTTGTCCCTTCAGCTTTTTTCTTTGTTCTCATACTCCACATATGAGTGAAATCATTTATTTGCCTTTTTCCACCTGGCTAATTTCACTGAGCAGAATACCCTCTAGCTCCATCCATGTTGCTGCAAAGGGCAGGATTTGTTTTCTTCTTATGGCTGAATAATATTCCATTGTGTATATGTACCACATCTTCTTTATCCATTCATCTACTGATGGACACTTAGGTTGCTTCCATTTCTTGACTATTGTAAATAGTGCTGCGATAAACATAGGGGTGCTATGGCTTTTTCAAACTGGGCTGCTGCATTCTTAGGCTAAATTCCTAGGAGTGGAATTCCTGGTTCAAATGGTATTTCTAGTTTGAGTTTTTTGAGGAACCTCCATACTGCTTTCCACAATGGTTGAACTAATTTGCATTCCCACCAGCAGCGTAGGAGGGTTCCCCTTTATCCACATCCTCACCAACATTTGTTGTCATTTGTGTTTTGGATGGTGGACATCCTTACTGGTGTGAGGTGGTATCTCATTGTGGTTTTAATTTGCATTTCTCTGATAATCAGCAATGTGGAGCATCTTTTCATGTGCCTGTTGACCATCTAAATTTCTTCTTAGGAGAAGTATCTGTTCAGATCATCTGCCCATTTTTAATTGGATTATTTGCTTTTCATTTGTTGAGGTGCATGAGCTCTTTATATATTTTGGATGTCAACCCCTTATCAGATATGTCACTTATGAATATATTCTCCCATACTGTAGGATGTCTTTTTGTTCTACTGATGGTGTCCTTTGCAGTACAAAAGCTTTTCAGCTTGATATAGTCCCACTTGTTCATTTTTGTTTTTGTTTCCCTTGCCCATGGAGATATGTTCATGAAGAAGTTGCTCATGTTTATGTCCACGAGATTTTTGCCTGTTTTTTGCTGAGTTTTATGGTTTCATGAGACTTACATACAGGTCTTTTATCCATTTTGAGTTTACTTTTGTGTATGCAGTTAGACAGTAATCCAATTTCACTGTCTTACATGTAGCTGTCCAGTTTTGCCAACACCAGCTATGGAAGAGGATGCCATTTCCCCATTGTATATCTATGGCTCATTTAACATATACTAATTGACCGTATATGTTTGGGTTAATCTCTGGACCCTCTTTTCTGTTCCACTGGACTGTGGGTCTGTTCTTGTGCCAGTATCAGATTGTCTAGATTACTCTGGCTTTGTAGCAGAGCTTGAAGTCAGGGAGCGTAATTCCCAATTTTATTTTTCCTTCTCAGGATTGCTTTAACTAGTTGGGGTCTTTTGTGGTTCCATGTGAATTCTAGGACGATTTCTTCCAGTTTGTTGAAGAATGCTTTTGGTATTTTGATAGGGATTGCATTAAATCTGTAGATTGCTTTAGGTAGCTATGCTGACAATATTTATTCTTCCTAGACAAGAGCATGGGATGAATTTCCATTTGTTAGTGTCCTCTTTAATTTCTCTTAGGAGTGCCTTGTAGTTTTCAGGGTACAGGTCTTTCACTTCCTTCGTTAGGTTTATTCCTAGGTATTTTATTCTTTTTGATGCAATTGTGAATGGAATTGTTTTCTTGATTTCTCTTTCTGTTAGCTCATCGTTAGTGTATAGGAAAGCAACAGATTTATGTGTATTAATTTTGTATCCTTCAACTTTGCTGAATTCAGATATTAGATCTAAGAGTTTTGGAGTGGAGTCTTTAGGGTTTTTCACGAACAATATCACGTCATGTGCAAATAGTGACAATTTGACTTCTTCTTTACCAATCTGGATGCCTTGTATTTCTTTGTTTTTTCTGATTGCTGTGGCTAGGACCTCCAGTACTATGTTAAATAACAGAGAAGAGAGTGGTTATCTCTGTCTTGTTCCTGATCTTAGATGAAAAGCTTTCAGCTTCTCACTGTTCAGTATGATGTTAGCTGTTGGTTTGTTATATATGGCCTTTATGTTGAGGTACTTGCCCACTATATCCATTTCATTAAGGGTTTTTATCATGAATGGATGTTGAATTTTGTCAAATGCTTTTTCAGCATGTTATGCAGATGATCATGTGGTTTTTTGTTCTTCTTTTTGTTGACATGGTTGATGATGTTGATGGATTTTCAAATGTTGTACCATCCTTGCATCCCTGAGATGAATCCAACTTGGTCATGGTGTATGGTCCTCTTGATGTATTTTTGAATTCGGTTTGCTAATATTTTGCTGAGTATTTTTGCATCTACGTTCATCAGGGATATTGGTCTGTAATTTTCTTTGTTGATGGGGTCTTTGCCTGGTTTTGGTATGAGAGTGATGCTGGCTTAATAGAATGAGTTTGGAAGTATTCGCTCCTCTTCTATTTTTTAGAAAACTTTAATGAGAATGGGTATTATGTCTTCTCTATATGTCTGATAAAATTCAGCAGTGAATCTATCTGGCCCGGGGGTTTTGTTCTTGGGTAGTTTTCTGATTACCGATTCAATTTCGTTGCCAGTAATTGGTCTGTTTAGACTTTCTATTTCTTCCTTGGTCAGTCTTGGAAAGTTGTATTTCTCTAAGAAGCCCATTTCTTCTAGGTTTTTCAGCTTGTTAGCATATGGATTTTCATAGTATTCTCTAATAATTCTTTGTATTTCCTTGGGGTCCGTTGTGATTTTTCCTTCATTTCTGATTCTATTTATGTGTGTAGATTCTCTTTTTCTCTTAATAAGCCTGGGTAGGCGTTTATCTATTTTGTTTATTTTTTCAAAGAATCAGCTCTTGGTTTCATTGATTTTTTCTATTGTTTTATTCTTCTCAATTTTATTTATTTCTTCTCTGATCTTTATTATATCCCTCCTTCTAGTGACTTTGGGCCTCATTTGTTCTTCTTTCTCCAATTTCAATAATTGTGACATTAGACTATTCATTTGGGATTGTTCTTCCTTCTTTAAATAGGCCTGGATTGCAATGTACTTTCCTCTTAGAACTGTTTTTCCTGTGTCCCACAGAAGTTGGGGCTTTGTGTTGTTTGTTGTTGTCATTTGTCTCCATATATTGCTTGATCTCTGTTTTAATTTGGTCATTGATCCATTGATTATTTAGGAGCATGTTGTTAAGTCTGTATGTATTTGTGAGCCTTTTTGTTTTCTTTGTACAATTTATTCCTAGTTTTATAACTTTGTGATCTGAGAAGGTGGCTGGTAGATTTTCAATATTTATGAATTTACTGATGTTCGTTTTGTGGCCTAGTATGTGGTCTATTCTGGAAAATGTTCCATGTGCACTTGAGAAGAATGTGTATCCCGCTGCTTTTGGGTGTAGAGTTCGGTAGATGTCTGTTAGGTCCATCTGTTCTAGTGTGTTGTTCAGTACCACTGTGTCCTTTACTTATTTTCTGTCTGGTTGATCTGTCCTTTGGAGTGAGTGATGTGTTGACGTCTCCTAAAATGAATGCATTCCTCTCTATTTCCTCCTTTAATTCTGTTAGTTTTTGTTTCACATATGTTGGCGCTCCTGTTAGGTGCATATATATTTATAATGTTTATATCCTCTTCTTGGACTGACCACTTCATCATTATGTAATGTCCTTCTTTATCTCTTGCAACTTTCTTTGTTTTGAAGCCTATTTTGTCTGATACAAGTACTGCAACACCTGCTGTTTTCTCCTTGTTGTTTGCATGAAATATCTTTTTCCATCCCTTCACCTTTAGTCTGTGTATATCTTTGGGTTTGAGGTGAGTCTCTTGTAAGCAGCATATAGATGGGTCTTGCTTTTTTATCCATTCTATTACTCTGTGTCTTTTGATTGGTGCATTCAGTCCATTTGCATTTAGGGTGATTATTGATAGATATGTACTTATTGCCATTGTTGGCTTTAAATTCATAGTTACCACATTTCGAGGGTAGTTTCTTTACTATCTAACAGTCTAACTTAACTCTCTTGTTAAGCTATTACAAACACAGTCTGATAATTCTTTATTTCTCTCCATTCCTATTCTTCCTCCTCCATTCTTTACACACTAGGTGTTTTATTCTGTACTCTTTTACATTTCCTTTGTCTCTTTTTGTGGATATTTGATTTTATTTATGGCTTTAGTTGGTATTTGGATGGTCTGCTTTCTTTCTGTGATTTTATTTTCTCTGGTGATGTCTTTTTAGCTTTAGGAGTGCTTCCATCTAGAGCAGTCCCTTTAAAATATCCTGTAGAGGTGGTTTGTGGGAGGCAAATTCCCTCAACTTTCACTTGTCTGGGAATTGTCTAATCCCTACCTCAAATTTAAATTATAGTCATGCTGGATACAGTACTCTTGGTTCAAGGCCCTTCTGTTTCATTGCATTAAATATATCATGCCATTCTCTTCTGGCCTGTAACGTTTCTGTTGAGAAGTCTGATGATAGCCTGATGGGTTTTCCTTGATAAGTGATCTTTTTTTCTGTTTCTGGCTGCCTTTAGTACTCTGTCCTTGTCTTTGATCTTTGCCATTTTAATTATTATATGTCTTGGTTTTGTCCTCTTGGGTCCCTTGTGTTGTGAGATCTGTGTGCTTCCGTGGTCTGAGAAACTATTTCCTTCCCCAGCTTGGGGAAGTTTTCAGCAATGATTTCTTCAAAAACACTTTCTATCTCTTTTTCTCTCTCTTCTTATTCTGGTACCCCTATAATGCAAACATTGTTCCATTTGGATTGGTCACACAGTTCTCTTAATATTCTTTCATTCCTAGAGATCCTTTTATTTCTCTCTGCCTTTTCTTCTCTGTACTCCTGTTCTCTGATTTCTATTCCATTAACAGTCTCTTGCACCTCGTCCAGTCTGGTCTTAAGCCCATCAATCGATTGTTTCATTTCTGTAATGTCCCTCTTGACTTCATCCCTTAGCTCTTGCATATTTCTCTGTAGGTCCATCAGCATTGTTGTGACTTTTATTCCGAATTCTTTCTCAGGAATATTGTTTAAATCTATCCCACCAGGCCCTCTCTCTGGGGTTTTCTTGGTGATTTTTGACTGGACCAGATTCTTCTGTCTTTTCATGGCTATAGAAGTGGTCGCAGGCAGGTGCCACATGAGTTAGCTGGGAGAACAAAGTCCCTTTCTGCTTGTTGTTCTCCTTGCCCTTCTCTGCAGCCTGTGCCAGTTCCCGCACAACAGGAGGCAGTGTCTGGGATAACCGCTCAGCCGCCGTGGTTGCGGCCACCCTCAGGATAGCCTAGAACACTGCAGGGGCATGGCAACCATGCCAGGTGTGTTTTACTGTAAGGATGGGCCCTTTCGTGCCTTAGGGACCTTGCTATGGCTTCCGCAGACTTTTCTGGTTACCCGCACACTTTGAGGTAGTCTCTGGGATAATCCCCTAAGCTGCCATGGGTGCGGCTGCCTCAGGCTAGCCTCGAGCATTGCGGGTGCATTCTGCTGCCAGGGCAGCCTCTTCCCGCCTTCTAGAACTTGCTCCAGCTTCCTCTGTCCTTCCGGGATAACTGTTTACTGGGAGGAGACTCTGTGTGGTTGCTGTGTGCGGGGCCCCTCTCTGGCTGCTCCGCCGCTACGGCATTTCAGCCGGCACTGGCCAGAAGGAATGAATGGCAGGCTTCTTTTCGCCGTGAGGCACTTTGGGGCTGCTTTACCTGGTAGAGGGTAGGAGGCCTGAAATTCCTCAAGATTCCCAGCCTGCTGGGCTGAGTGTGCTGGGACGATTTTGTTCAGCTGTTGGGCCCTTGTCCCTTTAATACTTTTAAAAAGTGACCGCTTTTCTTTTGCCCCAAGGGAGCCAGCTATGGGGACCTGCTCCCAGTCTCCATCTCAGGTTTTACTTTTCTGTTTCTCTAATATCCAGTACATCATGCAATGTGTGTCTGTGCTCCCCGTGCAGATTACTAGGGCTGGTTCTTTAGCAGTCCTGTGCTTCCACTCCCTCCCCACTCTGATTCTTTTCCTTCCGTTGGTGTGCTGGGGTGGAGGAGTGCTCGGGTCCCACTGGGTCACAGCTTCATATCTTACCGTTTTCGTGGGGTGCTGGCTTCCTGCAGATGTAGATGTAGCCTGGCTCTTGTACTGTACCTTCTGGTCTCTCTTTTAGGAGCAGTTGTATTTGTTGTATTTTCAAGAATCTATATGGTTTTGAGAGGAGATTTCTGCTGTCCTACTCACACCACCATCTTGTCGGAGATCCAACAATATGCTGTTTTCTTGCATACTCTACTTAAACGTTCTGGGGTTAAAGTAAAAAAAAAATCAACCATGATAGAGTTGTTTGAACTGGTTAAAAAACATTGCTATTGCTTTAATCCACAAGGGAAAGCTGTATTGAACTTAAAAGTCTGGAGACAGATTTTAAGAGCTCTCCACCAAGCTCAACAGCGGGGGCAGCAAATTAACTTGTCTCTCTGGTCTCTGTGTAACTTAATTAATTTAGCCCTGGAACCTTTACAATATGAATCTGAAGAATCTGAGGGCGGTCAATGCTGAGAATGAAAATGAAGAGGAGACCCAGAAAATACTGGGGGAGTGTCCTCGTTCTCATGAATCTCCTGCAGCTCAATATGAAAGTCTAGGGACTTTATATATGGAATCCTTATTCCCTGATGAGGAATCAGACATGGAAAAGGATCTTGAGATGGAGCTAGCCAGGGATAGGACATGTATTTTCTCTCAGCTGCGAGCAGAAACTCCATCTTTAAATAATGACTCTCAGCCTTCAACTGAAAAACAAATAGCTACTTTGACAACATTATTGGAATCACTAATTTCAACGCCAACACCGTTAAAAAGTAAAGTTGAATCTCCTCTAATTAAGGAAGATGATAAACATATTTATCTGGTAAAAACTGTAGATGGTAGAGAAAGGGAGTGTGCCCCTACCAGTCCCTCCTGTGCCTCAGTATCAGGAAATTCCAACTAAGCTAACCGTTCCCATTCCTAAAGTTTCAGTAATGCCTGAAATCCATTTTAAATGCAAGAAAAGAGGGTGATATTGATGCTTTCTCACTGCCTATCACTGCATCTCCATTTTCTGTTGCTGTACAACAAATGCCTACCAATGATCAATATCCTCAGGGATATCAACAGTTTGAATATACTCCCTTATATTGAAAAGTTATAAAAGACTTGAAACAAGCAGTGTCTATGTATGGGATACAATCTAATTACGTTGTAAGGGCTGTTACAAGGATTAACTCAAGAATACCATTTAATCCCTTAGACTGGGATATGTTAGCTAGAACAGTTTTGGAATCTGACCCCTATATGCAATTTAAAACATGGTGGAGAGACGAGGCAGAGCAGGTAGCAAGGAGAAACCAGGCAAATGAATTACCAATAACTTTAGAACTATTAACTGGTGATGGAGACTGGTTGGGGGTTGGAGCACAATTACAATACACTGACGAGGCTATTGTACAAGTCTGTTTCTGTTGCACCCATGCTTGGTATAGAATTGAACCACCTGGACAGAGTGCTAAATCTTACGTTAAAGTTACTTAATCCCAAGGAGAACCCTATGTGGGCTTTTTATCCTGATTGAAAGATGCTACTCGAAAAACATTTTCCCAACCAGAACTTCAAGACCTTTTGATGAAAATGCTTTCTTTTGCAAACACTAATATAGAATGTCAAAAGGTCCCTTGGCCTTTAAAGGCCCAAAAAGCCCCCTCTAAATGAGTATATTAAAGCTTGTCTGGATGTTGGAAGGCAGCCTTACAAAGGTAATTTATAGGTCATGGCCCTTAAGGATACATTAAAACAAAATAAAACTAAGGGTTATAATTGTGGTAAATTGGGTCATCTTCGAAAAGATTGCAGGAAATATGGACTGATAAGAAAGGAAGAAAGGACGAAGCCTTCCCCCAATGTATGCCCTCAATGTAAAAAAGGGAAATATCAGGCTAATGAATGTAGGTCAAAGTGGGATAAAGATGGGCAACCTTTAGAGAAACAGGGAAACTGGAATATGGGCCCAGTTCAGGGCCCCAAGAAAAACAATATGAGCATTCAGCAACATCCAGTCAGCAACAGTAAGGATCATGAGCAATGGTAAGGATCATGCCCTCACTCAGTCAATGACCTTGCTCATGCCACAAGAGGGAGTGCAGCATTAGATAATCCCATTTTAGATAATTTATGTTTACTACCTGAAGCTGGCATTGTTAAAACACCAAATGGCATTTATACACCATTCCAAGAAATACTGTTGTATTATTAATTTGCAGGAGCAGTCTTACCAGTAAGGGAATTCAAGTTCATTTGGGAGTTATAGACTGTGACTATGAAGGTGAAATTCAAATTATGATAAGAACCAATAAGCCAGTGTTGTTAGAGGCAGGACAGAGGATTGCACAACTCCTCCTATTGCCTTACATATAGGGGAAATCTGACCCCGATCAAAGACAAGGTGGATTTGGCAGTACTGATAAAAAGATATATTGACAGAGTTATGTTAATGATATTTGACCCGAGACGAATGTTTATATAAGGTGCACTTTAAAGGATTGGTAGATACAGGAGCTGATGTTTCTATAATATCTCAAGAGGATTGGCCTTCTGCCTGGCCTTTCACTTCTGTATCTGCTACATTTAAAGGGATAGGAACACTTACAGAGATTTTTCAAAGTGTGTCAACTTATCAATGTATTGGACCTGAAGGACAAAAGGCTATGTTGCAACCTTTTGTTGCACCTATACAAATTAATCTTTGGGATCGGGATTTATTGTCCCAATGGGGGGCAACTATAAATACGCCATCCATCTCCCCCCAATCTAGAAATATGATGCCTCAAATGGGATATGATTTTAGAAAAGGTCTAGGAGAAAACCAACAAGGTATTTTACCTAATATAATAACTCAGCCCAAATTACATCAATCTGGCATTGGTTATCCAAATTTATGACAGAGGCCACTGTTCGTATCTTCGACCTTCTCTTAAAATGGTTAACTAATAAACCAATATGGGTAGAACAGTGGCCTTTAACAAAAGAGAAGCTTGAAGCATTAGAGCAATTAATACAAGAACAGCTGTCTGCTGGACATATAGAAGAATCTGCTTGTCCATGGAATTCTCCAGTTTTTGTTGTTAAGAAAAAGTCAGGAAAATGGAGAATGCTGACAGATTTAAGAAAAATAAATGCTGTTATTCAGCCTATGGGTCCTTTACAACCTGGACTGCCACAACCGAGTATGATTCCCCTAGATAGGATATTAAAGTGACTCATTAAAAGATTGTTTTTTCACCATTCCATTACAACCTTCTGATTGTGAGAAATTTGCTTTCACTATTCCATCTCCCAATAATTATACACCTACTGCTAGATATCAATGGAAAGTTTTGCCTCAAGGAATGTTAAATAGCCCTACATTCGGCCAGTACTTTGTTAATCAACCTTTAGAAAAATTAAGGAAAAAATTTCTTGATTCCTTAATTATTCATCATATGGATGATATTTTAATTATTCATAAAACTTTGCCTACTTTGCAAAACCTCTAAGAACAAGCTGTTGCAGAATTGACTGCTTATGGTCTTATTATTGCTTCTGAAAAGGTGCAGGATAGTACTCCATATAACTATTTAGTAAGTATCATTGAAAACACAAAAATCTTCCACAAAAAGTTCAAATTATGAGAGACAGTCTCAGGATTCTAAATGATTTTCAGAAGCTCTTAGGTGATATCAATTGGCTTTGCCCTTCATTAGGAATTCCAACCTATTCACTCAAGTACTTATTTAATACTTTGGCTGGGAATTCTGAATTAAATAGTCCCAGACAATTGTCACCTCAAGCTGAAAAAGAATTAGAATGGATATAATTACATATGAGAAATAGTTATTTAGATCATATTGATACATAATATGATGTTCAGTTATTAGTCTTCCCTTCTGAGCATTACCCTACTGGTATTTTATGACAAAAAGGAAAAAATTTTTAATGGATTTTTTTATCACATAAGGCATTAAAGAAATTACTTACATATATAGATAAAATTTGTCAGTTAATTATTTGCGGGCACTTATGATTGCATACCTTAATTGCATTAGACCCTTCACAAGTTGTTGTTCCTCTTACTAACACCCAAACAGCTCACAACTAGAAATTGAATGATAACTTGCAAATAGCATTTGCTAATTATACAGGAACTCTCAGTAATCATTTTTCAAAAGATAAACATATTCAATTTCTTTAAAAAACTCAGTGGATTTGTACTGACATTATTAAAACTCATCCTATCTCAAAAGCTGATACTTATTATACAGATGCTAATAAGGATGGCAAAGCAGGATATAGTGGAAAGACCACAAAAATTGTTCAAACTTCTTATCGCTCAGTGCAAAAGCTGAATTATATGCTGTTATTATGCTACTTCAAAGTGTTACAAATCCCCTTAATATTGTTACTGACTCACAATATGCTGAATATGCAATAAAACATATTTACTCTCTTACTCTTTTTGAAGATGGCACTGAGTTATATCAATTATTTTGTACTTTGCAGCAATCATTGTATGATAGACATCATGATCTTTATATTACTCATATCTAAGCACATATCTCCCACCCTGGACCAATGACTAAAGCTAATGAACATATTGATAAATTACTTGTTGGATCCATATTGACCACTAAGGCATGACATGCACAAACTCACATTAACGGAAAAGGTATAAACGGAAAAGGTATAAGTTAAATTTCACCTCACTAGAGAACAGGCTCAAGATATCATTTACCAGTGCCCTCAGTGTACTCAAATCCAAAGTAAACCTTACATCCCAGGGGTCAACCCAAGAGAATTCCACCCTAACGAACTATGGCAAATGGATGTCACTCATATTCCCGTGTTTGGGAAATATCCTATGTTCATTGCACAATTGATAGGTATTCTGGGTTTAGACAGGCTTCTGCATTATCAGAAGAAAAAGCTGATAATGTGATTCAACATTTACTTGAAGCTTTTAATGTTATGGAATTGGCAGCTGACATTAAAACAGATAATGTTCCCAGTTATCTTTCTGCAGTTACAAAAGTTTCTTTCCCAATGGGATATTAAGTATGTTACTGGGATTCCATATGATTCTCGGGGACAAGCAATTATTGAAAAACATAATCGCACATTGAAACACATGTTGCTTAAACAAAAAGGGGGATATGGTGGCATAGAAACTCCCCGTATGAGAATACACAGAGCATTATTTACTCTCAATTTTTTTAATGTAAATGATACAGGTTCAGCAGCAGCTGACAGACATTGGGTACAGGAAAAGTCCCCTGAAATAAATCAGCCTGTCTTTTATAAAAATGATATGGGAGAAAGGGGATCATGGATGGTTCAAAGGTGGGGTCGAGGGTATGTTTGTATCATTACAGAAACAGGAGCAACTGTGTGGATCCCGGCTAAAAAGATAAAACCCAGAAAAATGAATAAAAAGCCTCTAGCTGATGTTGAAACTCCCATTAATGAGATGAGAGCCATGACTATCGGAAGATCCAGAGTTTGTGTTCCATTACCAAGAACTCGAAAAGTGACTCCCCCAACATGGGGACAACTAAAAAAGATGACACAGGAAGCCAAAAGATTTACAACAGACCAGACAAGCACACAGTGCTTCAAATTTGTTCCTGGCTAGGATTGCTGTGGTCACCATGGGTGTAAGTTCTGCCAGTGGCACTAATTATTCATATTGGGCTTACATTCTTAAACCCATGATTAATCAAGCTATCATTGACTCTCTGAAATGGTCCCAATATATGTTAATGATTCCAACAGGACTCCTGGTCCTTATGACACTCGTGGCCCCTTAAGGCCAGGAGAAGAGGGCATGAAAATTGAGAATTGTACAGTGGGAGTAGAGGGGATACCCATTTGTATTGGACATAAAAAACACTGCTTGAAAATACATCCAGCTGCATGGCTATCCATTGTTAAAAATCATACCTATAAAGAATCAAAGAAAGAATTATTCCTTTTTCAAGCATTTGGATTCCACAAAATAACTAATACAAATGGCAGAACAGATCATCCCCCTGATTTGCCCATCTGCACCAAGCCAATAGCTATGAAAAATCAGTGAATGGGTCCTCTGGATGAATTGTCAAGGAGAAATAGGATGGGTTTTACTTAATACCTCCTATGGAAGCATCATTGATTGGAGCCCTCAAGGTTCTGCCCAGACCAGAGGACAGGGGCATGACCTAAGATGGCATAAATATTTTAATGGCACTAATTACACCATTAATACATTTTCTAATGGGACCATTTATTGACATGGAGGTGGAATGTCTCCTCCTCCGCATATTTACCTTTTGGGCACCTGCAATATCACTTATGGAAAATTCACTCTGCTCTGTGGGGTCTCACAGCTTGGAAAGGCCATATTTGGAATAAGAGTTTTACAAAAAATAGTCAACTGAGTTTCACAAGAAACGAAAGTCATTATATTACAGCCTGTGTCAGATTGCCCTTTTTAATTATGATTGGTCACACAGCGTGGACTTCATCTGGATATTCTGTCTCCTGTGTAAATTGTTCATTCTATACTTGTATTAACAGCTTTGTTCCTTTTTCCACAAAAGATAGTCTTTATATTCTTAAGGCTAGAACAGGTCTCCAGCTTCCAGTTCAACTACATCAAAAGTGGCAAGATTCTCCAAGCATGATGCTTCTCCAATATACTATTGACAATCTTCGTAAAAGAACTAAACAAATGATTGGATTAATCATTGCAGCTGTCCTGTGAATCATAGCTATAACCACAACTGCCATGACCACTAGATTGCACTTCAGCAAAGTATTCAGACTGTGGACTTTGTTAATTATTGGAATTCTTATTTGTCAAAATTGTGGTACACCCAAAGACAAATAGTGAAATTAATGCACAATTGACTGATTTGCAACAAGCAGTTACTATGCTAGGAGATCAAATCATTAGTTTGCAACATCTAATTTCTATGAAATGTGATTGGAATACAACCGGGTTTTGTGTTATTCCTGTACCTTATAATCATACTTATTTTCCATGGAACAATGTTATAAGTCATTTGTTAAATCATGGCAATATGACTCAAGAAATATTAGACCTTCAACAGGATATTACTGATAAGTTCCAAAAACAATTACAGGTTTAAGTGGTTCTAATTTACTGGAAAGTATTGCAGATGGAATAGGTAACTTGAACCCAATCCAACACTTAAAAATGTCTAGTGGTTTCACTGCTACACTTACAATAATTGTATTATGTTTGTTATTTGTGTTTTCTATAGTCTGGAGAATAGCTGCCCCAAAACGTCAATGTGCTCAGCAACAACCAGCAATCTTCTCACTAATGCTTCAAAAATATACAAGCTAAACAAAAAGGGGGAAATGTAGATACCCGAGTGTACACAGCCCAACAGTTAACCTTGCTGTAATTTAGTTCCTGCTTAATCTTAATCTATAGCTGAAACTAATCTAAGAGAGAAGAACAGTAGGTGCTGCGTCTTCGAATCTGGTGCGAGTCATGAGCGGTGTGACAAGGACTGCAAACAGTTCTTGTGATCCTTTCTGAGGCAAACCCAGATAAGGAACACACCGTCATACTCACATGGCTGGATGACTTAACGAGACATAAGAGAACTTTTAAGAGGTGATTAGCTTGCAATTGTTTAGTCTCACATGGCCAGATGACTTAATGATACATAAGAGAAGCTTTAAGAGGTGATTAGTTTGCAATTGTTTAGCTTGATGAAAAAACTCATCCTATAACCATTAATCGATGCCTGTCTTTTTACTTCCTGTAACTTAATAAAAGCCCAGGGGAGCACTGACTTGGTGCTTAGTCTCCAAGGAAGTCCAAGCCCTCTATATTAAATGTCATTCTGACTTGATTTCTCATTTTCATGGTCCCTGACTGCAACAATCAGGTAGGATACATGCAAGACCGTGGTCCTATGATAGAACTGAGGCTGGAAGGGGACTTTGTCCTGGTCTAGTACACCAGATGTTCACCCCCCTCCCTGTGGGAGTTACAGTTGGGTCAATATACCGGGCTATGAGAGGTATATGCACTGGCCATAAAGATAAAACTTCCCCACAAGATGCTCTTACCGCCTGGACGTTTTGGGTACACTACCGTGATCTTTGGGGGCCACTCAACTGTTACTCCAGAAATACACATGAGACCAGCTTCCAGGATTTTCCCCAAGGTGTGAGAAGGGCCAGCCATCGCTGGTCCATGTGTCAAAATGTCCAGGGCCACAACCACTCCAAAGCTTAATGAAGTAGGGGCTGGCAGCAGGATGTTCCTCTGCTGGCCATATACTGGCTTCAATAGCTCTTCTTTGGTTTGGACATACAATTGTATAGGAGAGGCAGGAAGGTGCGTGAGCATATACACAGGGCTCAAAGCTCCTTTATGTGGCTTCTCATTCAAACACTGTAGCACCAT
This sequence comes from Smutsia gigantea, assembly GCA_032199065.1. Lineage (NCBI taxonomy): Eukaryota > Metazoa > Chordata > Mammalia > Pholidota > Manidae > Smutsia > Smutsia gigantea. Next base: position 123,010 of record JAVSCE010004877.1, on the reverse strand, counting down.
CCTTAGGCAAACTGACCACCCCCATAGACTATTGGTGTCTGACTTCAGGACAGATTTCAACAAACCTATACCTATCATGCTGCCCTGGTAGGATTATATGGTACATGAAATTTCCACTTTATTCCTAATTGCTGAACTCACCCTTGTAACGCATGTCCAGTAAAGTGGGTGCCTTGATCGCTTTCAATCACCTGCAGCCTGCCATAGGCTGCAAATATGTTCCAGGCCCTTCTTGGTGGTTTGCTGATCCACACGACATGCAGGAAAAGCAACCAATAGTCCAGCAGCCATGTCCACACAAGTCATGGTATACCGATATCCTTCTTATATGGGTAGAGGCCCAATATCGTCAGTCTGCCACCTGACAAGAGTTATCAACCCCTTACTATTGTCCCATGTTGCTGTGGGACATCATGTAAGTCCCTTTTAGAGCACACAAGGTACTCCTTCCAGGCTCACCTGACTTCTTCAAAGGTCAATGGCAAGTCCCACTGACAGGCTAGAGCCTGCATTGTCTTTTGCCCCATGTGTAACAAATGCTGATGTAGCCACTGGGCCATATCAGAGGCGGGTTTTTCTTCTAGCCAGCACACCTGGGCCAATGTGTCTGCTTATGATTCCCTGGGGATGTTAAAGGCAAATGGCTAGTCACATGATATATGGTAAAAATCTTAGTCTGACCAGAGGCCCATAGGTCTTGCCACAATTCTTGCCCCTAAAGGGGCCTGTGACCAACCATCCAATTGGCATGATACCATGTCAATAGCCACAGCGTCAAGCCACTGTAGATAGCCCAGCTGTCAGTGCAGACAACTATGGAGGAAGGCTCCTAGGTAATCATGAGCCATACAGCCTGCAACTCAGCCCACTGGTTGCTCTTCCCCTCTCCATCCTCCATCCATATTGTCTCTGTCTTAGGATGGAAAGCCACAGCCCTCCACCTTGGGGTCCGCCCATGACTAAAGCCATCTGTGTACCAAGGTAATAGGAGTTTTTCCCTCCTGATAAGGAGTCTCGGCTACCAATGGCTAAAAAGCAAGTTCTTCCTGCTTTCCACTGGTATACATCACTGGCCACAGTAAGCATGAGAGCTCTCCACTTAGGGGGCTAGTAGAGAAGGCCCTGCACTGCTGTAAATATGCACCCCATTTGGCCAGTGTAGGCATCTGGGCCATGCCACTCTGTGGCCTTTGGGTCCAGTCTCGCACCAACCGCACGATGGGACAGGTGGTTATTACCTTGGTTGGAGTTGTTCCAGCGATGGGCTCCATAGCAAGCAGCCAGTTGCTTCTCTATCAAGGTGTACTGGACCTCTGCTCCTTTCCATAGCTGTGACCAGAATCAAATAGGTTGGCATGTCCATTCAAGAGACTGCCAAAGACCCCATCCATAACCATCATTGGTTACATGAACATCTAATTCATAGGGATGTGATGATTCCATTACATTTAAGCCCTCTACGGCCTTGATTGCCTGCTTGGCAGCAGTAAAAGGAGCTGCACATGTTTCATCCCAGTCCCATCTGATGCCCTTTTGTACCAACTATTATAGGGGCTTCAGAACTTGTGCCAAGTGCAGGATAAAGACTCTCCAGTGGCCCAAAAGACCCAAAAACTCTTGTAATACTGCCACAGTTGTAGGGGTGGGGAAAGCCTGGACCTTGTCTATGACTGCTTCAGGAACAATTTTAGTTTTACTCGATTCAACAACTCCCAAGAATTTCACAGAAATACCAGGTCCCTGAACCTTGGTGCTATTCACAGCCCATCCTTTTCCCTGTAGATTTTGCAACACTCTGGGAACTGCCCCTTCTAAATCTCAAAGAGAATCAGATGTGAGCACAGTGTCATCAATGTAGTGATACAACCGCACTGTTTGCATTTTCTTCCATGTGGCCACGTCCTGGGCTACAAACCCATCACAGATGGTAGGACTGTGGAAGTATCCCTGTGGAAGGACAGTGAATGTCTACTGCCAGCTTTCTTATGTGAAGGCAAACTGTTCCTGGCTTTCCTGTGCTATGTCAACAGAGAAGAAAGCATTAGCAAGGTCTACTACATAATAATACATTCCCAGCTCATGGCTCAGGGTGTCCAGAATGTCTGCTATAGAGGGGACAGCAGCATGCAAAGGAGGTGTGGCTTTATTCAATTCCTTGTAGCCTATGGTGATACGCCTGGAGCTGTCTGACTTTTTCCCTGGCCATACTGGGGAATTGAAAGGACTGTGTGTGGGCTTTATGATGCCCACCCTCTCCAACTCCTGTAGAGTTTCTCCAGTTTCCTTGTGCCCCCTAGGCAATTAATACTGCTTAGTATTTGTCACCTGTTCAGTTACATGCAGAGCTACAGGTGGATGCTTAGCATGTCCCTTCAGAACTGCCTTTACCACACATACACTCAGTCTGAACTCACCTGCAGTGGTCTGTAACCAAAGGCCCTGGAGGATATATATCCACAAAATATATTCAGGGATGGGAGAAATGTACATGGTATACTCCTCTGGGGGCAAACGCCCTATTCCCAATGAAATTTGGGCTTTCTTCACTCTAATTGCCTTACCCCCATAGCCATCTATCACAGCAGGGGTCCCAGGAAAATGCTCAGAGTTGCCATAAATCAGAGAACACTCAGCTCCTGTGTCCACCAGCACCCAGGACATGTTGTATTTCACAGAAGACCAATGAACTGCTAATTATACATGTGGCCTCCGGTCCCCACCATGTCCCCCAAAGTGGGGACCTTGCCCCCCCCCTCAGTTGAACCATGGTGCCCAGTTGTCCCCCTGTGATGGTGAGGGCTCAGGAGAATCCTGAGTTCTGTCTCCCAGGAAGTTTTGCAGGGACACAGGCCAGGAATGAGGTCTTGACTTTGGTTTTTGTGTCCTGGACTTCAGTGTCTGGAACTGCTGCTCTGGCTTTAATTGGTGCCACAGTTCCAACAATATTATATTGGGCTGCCCATCGAGTTTTTCTTTCACTACTCTGGCCTTGATCAAATCAACCCACATCTGGGTCCTCGAGACCTTCATAGGGCTTTTTGCACTTTTCCTTTCAGTTGTAGCCTGTATTTCCTTCCATGCCCTTATTGTTTCAGCCTCCCCCAGATCTGCTAAAGTATGAGTTGCCTCACTTATGGGTTTCCCTATGTGAGGAGCAAGAGTAGTCATTAGGGACCCAAAAAGAGATGTGGGAGTGCATGCAGCACCAAATTTCTCATTCCTACAGTGAACAACTCCTCACCGGGGCCCTGGAGGTCCATATTATAGATGACATTTTTCATATTCAATATCCCAATACCTGTTGGAGCTTTACATACATTTTCCCACTACTGGGAAAGTACGGTAAACCACCCTGATTAGGCCAATCTATGCTGACGGCAGCTTTCAGCTATTCCAGTAGTGTCTGATTCCCTGAGGCATGTTGGACATTTTGCAACTGCTGCTGGACTGAAAGAAGAGTCATCAGGGAAGCCATTCTATTCATCTCAGGACCCAACATAACAATGTTTTCCACCCCCATATCCCAGAGACATAAAAGCCACGTAGGCAGAGATTCTGATGGCCTCTGCCTATACCAGACACTCATGTCTACCAGCTCATCCTTGGTATAGAGACAGAGCAAGGAGTGCTCCACAACCTGGGGAGGCGGTGGCTCCTTCCCCTGTGTAACCTGAGGTTGTTCTGTTTTTATTTTCTTAATTACAGTTGGGCGGGCCTTTAAAACAGGATAGGCGCCTCCTCTTCCCCTCCTGGCTCCTCTTCAATCTCTGGGGCTGAAGGCACCATTCTTTCCTCCCCCTCCTCCACAGCCTCCTGCAACACAGCTTTTCCTGCCATCTCGCCCCTTGCTGCTGCTAAGGGACATTCTAGGAGTGTGACCTGTCTTTTCAGTAACTGTCTCTTTTCCTTAATGGCATCCCATAAATTATCGCCCAGCTCCTCCAAGCGATGCCAAAGTGTGTCTCTGTACCGCCTAAGTCCCTCACTCTCCTCACTAACCCTCTCGTTAATCCTTTCTCTCTCAATAACATTTTCCACTATTTCAATGAAAAGAGACCCTACCATGCCAGGTGCTACATGGCCACCTAGGGTGCCTAAGCAGTTTCCAACTCATGGAGGTCTAATTCTGTAGCTTCTGGTGTTTCCACCCTTCCCCAGTTTTGGGGAAGGCTCCACCCCTCTAGAAGGTACTTTACCCTAGACCAATTCCCCATTAGGGGCTCCCAAATTGGAAGCCCCAAAGCTGGGGGGATAATAACAGGTTAAGCTGCACCCTCTGCCACTGCATACACTGGGGCCTCCTCACCATTCATGGGGTGTTCTGGGCATCTCCCCACCATCTCTAGGGGCAGCTCTGCCAAGTTGCACCCATTTTGACAGATTTCAGGTTTAGAGATCCTGCTGACTATGCCAGATATAACTCCAGGCAGAGAAAATCCCAGGGCAAAATACCTCTAAACCTGAAATCAGTCAAAGGGAAAAATAAAGTTTAAAACCCATTTATTGCTTACAAACTGCAGTCCAGGGCCATCTCTTTCCTGCTCTGGAAGAAGCAAGGAAGCCCTCCAACCTCTCAGTTTCAGATAAGCTCTTAGTCACCCAGGTGATTTCCCATTGATATGGAGATGAACTATGCTTCCCACCCCTGAGGAATGCCTGTTGATCTGCAGATGTACTAAAGCCAGGTGAGATATTTTAGAAATATTATAATTTTACCCACAGTCGGCCCTGTCTGAAAAGCGAGGCAGCATCATTCCAGTAGCTATAAATCCTCTGAGACTTGGGGACAGCATTGTTCGACCCAGAGCTCACTCAAAATGCATGGACATGAGGGGACTCACCTGGGAACCTCAGGCTGGATGTACTGACCAACTGAGGCCAGCACTTGACTTCAGTGGAACCAGTCCTCTGGCACCTGGTGGTTGGCTCTAGAATCTCAAAGGCTTTCCTCTCAGTGGTTTAGAAGCTGATGACATGAAAGGCGCTGAGAAGAAAAGATTCTATTTACTCCGAAGAAGGCATTTTACAGTTTTTATCTACTATAGTCCCACAAAGCAGACATCACAGTCCTCTCATATATAATAAAACTGAGAAGCAGGTAAGTTTTCCCATGTCAGACTACTAAAAAAACAGCAGAGATGAAATTTGAACATAGATCTGTCACAGTCCCAACTCCTTCCACTTAGCACTCAGAGACTACTCCCTAAGTCTGTAAATTTAACACTATTCCAATAAAACCATCATCTTTTTTACAAATAGATTTTAAAGTTCATATAGGAAAATAAAGAAACAAGACTCCCTGGGAAAACCTTGGAGAAGATGGCCAATGAAGGGGCACAAGTCCTAAAGGATTTTAACCAAAGCCTCAGTAATGAAATAGTGTGGTCCTGGTGAGTGAAACAGACATATGGTACAAAATAGAAAGTCCAGAAATAGATGCACTCAGAGGCAGAAATTTACTATATAATAAAGGCACCAAATCAGTAGGAAAAAGATGAGTAGGTTCTTCAACAAGTATATGAACATAAATGGGTAGTCATTTGGAAAAGTGCTAAATTGGATTCCTACTTCATTCTATATGCAGGTAAAGAAATCAAAGTTATAAATGTTATAAATGAAACTACAAAAGTACCAGAGAAAAATATGGGAGAAGTCTTTTATAACCTCAGAGTAGAAAGGCCTTTCTAATTATAAGCCAAAATACAGAGGCCATAAAGGAAAAGATTGATAAACTTGAACTTCAATCAAAATTACTGCTAGATAAAACAAAACCATTTTAAGCAAAGCCAAAGACAAATAAAACATGGAAAATATATTTGCAACTTACATGTCAGATGACAGCAAAGATGGAACTCCTGAACAATAAAATATTGTGGAAATTACTGAACTGAGCTGGGTGCCCTCTTGTTTCACCCTTACTTTGAATCAGATTTGCTAAGTGTTCAAAACAACATACTTCCCCTGATACCCTTAAATAAAAGCTTTAAAAAGTCTCCTTAGGTCCCTTACTTCCAGAACCTTCAGAAGATTACAGAATGTCAAAGTTTAGCAGAACTCTACCGTGGGGGGAAGGGTCCCCACAATTGATATTTCAGTGGAATATTCTTGGGTTGGGCTGTACAGAAAATAATTGTCCTTTTGCTCCCAGAGATGGCATTTCTTGCTTGATCTTTTCTGTTTTTCACCCATCCCTCTTGCTAAATTACTTCTGTCTGCATTCAAGACCTATTAAAAGAAAACACATGAAACTATGAATGAATCACTAATTAACAAATAAATCAGCAGGGCAGGCCGGTCCCAGGGAGGTTAAGAGAGAAAGAAAGAATTACAACAAATATCCAGGCAGCACTTCTGATGCATCAGGTACTATTTATGTAATCTTGGTAACAAATCTAGACAAGTACTTTTATCATCTTCATTTAAAATGAGAAAATGGAAACACAGAGAGATTAAGTGATTTGGTTTACCACAATCTAAACCACACTCACAGGTTTACACTTATATGCCAAAAAAAAAAAAACAAAAAACAGAAAATAAGAGAAGCCTTAAGAGACTAAAAGTTTTAAGATGACTTGATAAAGACTTCTCCCTTCCCTTCTTGCTGGGTTCATCAAAGGCTGTCCAGTTTATCCACTTTCCCCCAAATCCCAACACACCATGCTGTTCCCAGTCCCAGACCTGGTGCTCCACAGGCATAATGGTCAGGAACTGGCCTCAGCCATTGTCAGCTGAACTGCTGGATCCAGTTCAGTGCAGAGTTTTCAAGTAACAGAATCCTTGGAACCAGGAGAATCAGCTCCTCTAAAATGAAGCCATGCAACTTTCCAAATGGATTCTGAGATTCAGTAAGATTCTTCTTGAGGGCCTCTTCTTTTCTGAGCACTTTTGTAAAATAAACATTATTTTACTCCTGGGGCAGGGTCTGGGAAGGGGCCTCAGGAGAGAACAGCAACAGCTGGAAGATGGTTCTGTCCAGGCATGGATAGAAAAGTGATTGCTAAAGGGGAAGGGCGATCATTTACTGACAAGCTGAAATACAGATGTGTATTCTGCATTCAAAACGAAACGTCATGGGCAAACGAAGTGGAATAACAATTCCTAACCTTAAGAGTTCCTAATACTTTTTCCCATTTGCAGTTTCTCCTTTTTGTTTGGAAAGGAGAGGAAAAGTTCTGTTGGGTACTGCCCATCGTACCAGGGGTGCATATTATGAGTCAATTAAACCCTCAACACCGTAGGAAAGACCAGGGTTATAATCTTACGAGGGAAGCAGTCCTAAATGTGGGCTCCAATAGTTCTGAATTACGAGGTTGCATTTGGGCTTAATCCCCACCGTACCCAGAGAAGCCATACCCGAGTCCCTGCCCAAGCTCCACCCGGGTCCACCCAGGGAGTAATTTCAGGGGTTGCATCTGAGCAATTCCCACCATGCCACCACCCAAACGCCGGGAAAACGACCCGGGCCCCAGGCTAGCAGCCATCCCAGCATCCCGCAAGGCGGAAGTCCCTCCCAGCACTTCCGGGGCGTGCCCGACCCCTCCCGAAGCTGGTAGTTGCCCGCGCGTTTTACCCGTCCAGTTACGATTGGGTCCGCATTCGGTCCTGCCTGGGAGCGACTCTGCCCGGGCCAGCCGTAAGACTCGGATTTCCCATCTCACCCTTCACGAAAGTTATTTTGCCTTCTGGTTTTACCCAGGGTAAGATCACTCTTGAATTTTAGAATTTAAAGACATTGCGGCTGGGGAAAGGCACCAACTCGTGTGGCCCTACAGGATCCCTAAAACCCATACACGGGACCGCAAAAGCTCTGGTCTTCATTATTAGTAATCTGAAAGCCAAAGCTGCATATCTTCTGTGCTTTCTTAAAGATTAGGGACAAGGCCCAAGCCAGCAGGGCTTTTCAAAACTGTGATACTGCAAAATCCCTTTAACTGAAGACACCAGTCAGTATTAGTGGTTTGAACATACAAAGCTGATAAAAGCAATATTCATAAAATGAAATATTAGTTTGAGGTACTAATTAAGAATCCATCCCATGACAGGGTATTTAGAACATCCAGTAACAAGGGTCAGACCTGAGCACATAACCAGATAGAAAAGAAATGGTCAAAGCCTGAGGAAACCTGGACTTTCCACCGGTACAATTAACTTAATGGGTGACCCAGTGCAAGTTACCTGGCCTCTCTGGACCTCCATTTATGGAATGGGTTGGAAATTGACCTCAAAAGTCACTTCCAAACCTAGCATTCTATAGACTCTGAATAATTAAACACATCAGGGTAATGTAGTTACTTTTTTGGTGTTATACATTGAAACTGATTTTCCAACTTCGGGGTTGATACTTTTTAAACCTGTTGAAGGAAGTACCATAAACCTACAAAAGGAGACTATAGTGTTTATAAAGTCTTCTTTTAAACCATTTAATTTAGGAAATCATTTTCCCCTACGTATTTGCCTTCCTAAGTAGGATTAACAGTCTGTTAACTTTTAAGTGGCAATGCGTTTTACTTGGCAAACTGACATTCTGGCTTGTGGTTTCCTTCGAGTTGGTAATTTGTCTAGGGTCTGCCCAAGGGATGTGGAAGTCATGCATTGTCACCAAAGCTAAATCTTTGATAAGTTACAGGTTCCTACTAAGAGTATTTTATCTTTAATTCTATGTAATGGACCAAGATTGTGGAAGGCTAAAACAAGACCTGTACTCCAGCACCTTCTACTTGGCATAGGATGGAGGCAGAACTAATACTGAAAACAACCTTAGAACATCATCAACAATTTTAGTTACCATCACTCTGACATGTAGGTTGCTGTGAACTAAGTATTAAGGCTTTTTTTTATACTCTTACAAACTACAAATATGTATACTTGGGATACTTTTATTAAAGCTTGCTATAGCTAATTTTTCTACCTGTAATGCTAGCATTTCATATCTTTTCTTTTTCCCATGTAACTTAAATTATCTAGACCAGGGTATCTCAATGTTGGCACTATTAAACATATGCAGCCAGGTAATTTTTTTGATGTGGCCACTGTCCCGTGCATTCAGGATGTTTAGCAACATCCCTCCGCTACAAGCGAGTAGCATCCCGGCCATCCACTGATGGTGCACAACCAAAAATGTCTCCAGTTGAGAACCACTGGTCTAAACTCAGATACAAAAGCCTATTCTCAAACAATTTTGCAATGGTAACCTAAACATGGTAATCTTTAGGGTTTATTTTCTTTCTTCCTTCACCAGCAAGTAACTCTGACCAAACAAATGGAGAGCTTCATATTTCAACTTTTCATCCATACTTTCCTGAAGCTACATTTTTTGGTCTTCATCTTAGGTAGTGTCAGTTACTGGTGTACTATGGGAACAGGTTTGTGCACAATGTGGTAAGAAGAAACATACAACTTTGAAAACAGCTTAAAATGTTCTGTAGATGATAGCATAAATAATCCACACAATAATTTGACAATCATTTATTAAACACCTACTGTGTGCTCAGCACTGTACTAGGCACTAGGGGGTGCAGATACAAATGTAAAAGTTACTACACCTGCCCTCAAGGAGCTTACAATTTAGTTTTGGAAATAAATACCAATATGAAACTACAATACAGAGTGCTGTAAAATAATTACAAAGCAACATATTAGTAAGTGCATGGACCACAATTCAAAGGATAAGTGCTGGGCAGCATAGAATATGGGAAGTCTCAGTGTGAGGTGATATCGGTCATGGATAGCTCACTCAGAAGACACAAAAGAAGTTAGGTTTTGAAGGGAGTGATGAACATGAGCTGGGGCCAAAGAGAAATCTTAGCTACAAGAATAGCATGAGAAAGGCACAGAGGCAAGGGCTTGTAAGACAACACTGGAAGGCCGCAGGAAGTGTGAACATGATCGATCAAGATGAATATGCTAGAGAATGAGTCTGAGGCAGATCAAGCATGGAAGGCTTGATAATCGAGAACTCGGAACACCAATTCTCTGACAGCAATTATCTGCTTGATATTCTTGAGTGAAAATTAGACATCAGGAAAATGGACTTCTGAGGAGGATCACCTTGGAAGCATACAAGATGGGGATCTTGACAGCCAGGGCACTAATTGGAAAGAATTATATCTGGGCCTCAGATTACATGGATCTGCACAGAGCTATGAGGCTATGGTAAAATGTAAAAGATCCAACCTCAAGGAGAAAACTGACTTGGAACAACTTAGCAAGATTCTGGACATGTAGAGTGGAGAACAGAAAATAATAAAAGATAATGCCAAGATTAGTTTAATAAATATAAAGGGTTGTGAACCTAATTCAGGGTAAAGAAGTTAAGCAATGATGGCCATTTAAAAAGAAAATGGGGATGTGGGGACAAGAGTAATGAATTCTGTTTTCAAATACCATGTTATGTGGATACTGGTAGAAAAGTCCACAAATCAAGAGATGACCCAAAAGGTGAAAAATCTTATTACTGAAATATAGACAATAAGTATAAATAATCAAAATGGGTAAGTAGGAGTGAAAACAGAAAAAGTAGTGAATAAAATTAAGACATACGGATTATTCTCAGTGAAGAGGAGGAGAAAAAAGACTAATAAAGAAAAACTATAAATTGGAGGAAAATGACCAAAAAAGAATCCCACAAGCTGAAAGAAGAAAATTCCTGAGATTCAGGGGAAATCAACAGTGTGAAATATAGATCAAGTACAAGAACTAAGAAAAGGCATTAATATTTAGCCACAGGATATTTCAGTGGATTGGTGAGGACGGAGCCACTAAGGAGAAGTTTTAAGAACAGATCAATAAGGAAATGGGGTTTAACAATGGATGACATGTTTGAAAAACGATGAATGATAGAAGAAAAATAAAATGGTAGTTGGAAATGGAAGTGAAGTGAAAGTTTTCTACATTTTATGCTGTAGATTAACTTAATATTGTCATCCCAACTGTCCATCCACCTGGCCTTGCATTAATATTTCATTTCTTTCCACAATTCTACTTTCCCTGAAGCAGTTTAGAGAGAAATGTATTTGAATCTGTAAGTTATTGCTTTATCCTCCCAGTTTCTCTTTTAAACATATTTTAATGCACAATAATTTAGTTTCCTAGTAATACAAAGCATCAACAGTATCAAACATTTAAAGATATAAACCAAAATGACATTTTCAACCAATTTTCCAGGAATCATAATGGATTTGCACTCTACACTCTCTTCCCCAGTACTTCTTATGACTGGGGATACATAATTTTTAAACAGCTGACCAGGGTTAGGGTGTCCATTAGAGATATTGTAGCACAGTGGTCAGGAGCATAGGCTTCTGAACAGATTAGAATCCCTGCTCTACCACTTACCAGCTATGTGACCTTGGTCAATTTATTCAACTCTCTGAGACTCAGTTTCCTCATCTATAAAATGGGGGACAATTTTATAAAAATAATACCTATCATAAGTTTAAAAATACTTAACATAGGGTTTGGCATGCAGTAATAATACCTATCATAAGTTTAAAAATACTTAACATACAGTTTGGCATGCAGTATGTGCTCAATTGTTAGCTATTATCATCCAGAGCCTCAGAACCAAGAGTAAAACTACCTGCTCTGTATGGGAATCAACCACCACATTCTAGCACTGCCCCCTTACTCACTGGAGAAAATCTTTGAAACCTAAGATGCCTCTCTAGGACTATGTTGGATGGCAGCAGAGTTAAGGAAGAACACTTTATCATGCCAAGCCCTAAAATGAGAAGCTGAGAATGGGAGAAGAAAGTATTGGTAAACAGTTCATTTCATATGAAGAGCATAAAAATAGAATCTATAGGATAAAGAAACTTAGTGCATGTAATTCATAGTTAAGAGCTCAAAATAAGGTCCTACAGATTGACCAACAATACAATAATGCTAACAGAACTAGAAACCAAAAATGGATTTCTGCGTATGCTCCTAAAGAAACAACAGTCTTTTTCTGATATCTTACACTACCTGGCTGTTTATATAGAGTAAGATACGATGACAGTTCTTTCAAGTCACAATCTTTTCTCACATTCATCCCAGTGTGACACTAATCTTTCTGGTTGTATTTACTTTTATCTGAATTTCTGCCAGATGCTTATTAATTCTAATATTTAAGTAATCTGGTTACACATTATTCTAAGTAGAGATGTTAGCTGGTCTAACTACAGTCATTTCAACATACTGCTCTACTAAAAGCTTTCACTAAAAGCCATATGGGAGAAATGTGTATGTGTGTGTGTGTGCACATGGCACACACACAATTCCCCTATGACAGTGTACCCATCCTATGTAATATCTGCACACAGGTAGCACTGGCTTCAGGAAGAATTAATATCGTATAGAGGGTAAGGCACAGAGATGATCAGATTTGTTTGTTTCTGGTTTCTTGAAATTTCAAGCATAAGGGAATTAGGAATAATAATCTATATGGAAAAAAAAGAAAAGAAAGAAAAAGAACAAAGGAAGGGAGGATAAGAAGATAAAGGATAATGGAAGGCACTGGTTTGAACAAGTTAACCAAGGAAACCAGGATGACAAATGACGATGGCTCAATGACACAGGTGTAGATAACCTTGATGTTGTTAGTGGTCAAGGTGGGCCCTGGAGGGGTAAAGAAGGGATATTAGAGGGAAGGAATTTATAATCTAAAAGGTAGACCCCTATAATGTAAGATTTTATGATTGATTGTTAAAAACATCAATCACAAAACATGACTAATAAATGTTACCCCTGTACAGGATAGTCAGTGTGAAGTTGTGTAAGTGCTCTTAAAGAGTTTTCATCAGAACATATATTCTGAATAGGATTAATGGAATACCAATTTTGAAAGCTGATTTTGTAAACAGCCAAGTTACTCAATTCCAAATCTGGTGAATAAATGGATAATCAAATGGCCAAAAATGAGATGTGATTCCAAAGTAATAGTTTTCTTGAATGGTTTATTAAATGGGGATTTTGAATTGTTCCAGATATTTGAAGGAATGGTAGTACTATTGGAATAAAAGCACTATCTAAATAACTAGAATTGCCCAAAGGACAACCCATGCTTAGATGTTTAAGTTCTCGTGTGTTACTTGAAACCAGCCTCAATACTTTATACAATATTCCTTGGTATACTGAAAGCCTCAAAAATAAAATATAGTACCTGGTGATAATGAGTTTAATATTCTCTTTGTTGGATTACAGATGGAGTACACCAGAATTCAGAAGAATGTAGAATTGTGAGGTGAAGTATTTAACAGATTACCAGTTTGGATATATAAAACTAATGGCAAGAAACAGATGGCAAACTGAGTGAGGTACTGAAGCCATCTAAGGAGGTGGACTGAGGGTAGTAACAAGAGTGACAGACATCCAGTCAGGGAGTTTCTGCACATCGACAGGAACCTGAGAAGGCAGTAATGTAATGGGCCAAAAGGGATGACTATACATTCTCTTCAAGGATTTTTATGACTTCTTCAAGCACCTCAGTCTCCTCTTTCCCATGTGATGCCATAACTGGGATAGTGTAAATGCCTATTTGTACCATAGCCTACAATGGGAAGATGGAAAGGAGAGCCAGAAGTCACCCCAAGATAAAACCACCCAAGTTCAAGAGCAGCCAGGCTGAGTCTCCACTCACCTTTTTCTCTGCATCATTCCCACAACCAGCACTAATGCGTCCACTTCCTTTGCTGACAGGTACTGGGATGGGGGTGGTGAAGGATACGTATGGATGCTCAATGACTCAGTGGAGTCAGTGAAGGTGAAATATGAAGAAAAATGCTGGAGTGCTGTTAAAAATATAGCATTCTGAGTTTTCATGGGAGTATGGATTTCTGCTATCAGGAACATTAGAATAAAATAAAATACACACTTAAGCATAAATACATTAAGTGTCTGTAAAAATTTCCCTAAACTAGCATCTTAGAAAGCTAAATACAAATATAAGTCTCACACAGAGGCTGCTTAGAACTCTAAAGCAGCTTCTTAGATCAGATTAGGTGGATAAGTGCACCTTCAGGAGAATAAATGGGAGAAGGGGATCACAGGAGATGGAAAGAAGCAGAGAAACTAGGAGTAGCCTCTCTTAAACCTACAGCTACCCACCCAAAGACAAAGTTAAGTGCCTTGAGGAACGACAAGCAACTTGCTCTAAAGCTATTTTAAGTTTCTAAAGGATATATTAGACCCTCAAGAGCTCCATTCCATCAGACACCTCCCAAGACAGTTAAGCTACTCAACCTGCAGCAAGGCACTGGGCCCAAACTACTGAAGAGCTACTCTCTCTGCCACCACTATTAATTCTGACCCCAAGTAAGGCTGCAATGATGACAAACTTTCCACCTTTTTATTACACTGAAAGACCTCTCACCAGAATGTGGTTTCTCTAATGCTGAATAATGCCCGAACCATGACGAGTTTTTACCTACACTCCCACAGATTCAGACTTTTCTCCACTGTGAATTCTCTGATGTCGAATGAGACTCGACCTCTGAATAAAGGCTTTCCCACACTCATTACACTGATAGGGCTTTTCCCCTGTATGAATTCTCAGATGCTGAATGAGGCCAGTGTTCCCATTGAAAGCTTTCCCACATTCTTTACATTTATAGGGTCTTTCTCCAGTGTGGATTCTCTGATGTTCAATAAGGCCTGACTTCTGACTGAAGGCCCTCCCACACTGATTGCATTTGTAGGGTTTTTCCCCAGTGTGGCTTCTCTGATGGCCAATAAGATGTGAGCTCCGCCTGAAGGTTTTCCCACACTCATCACACTCATAAGGCTTCTCCCCAGTGTGGATTCTCTGGTGTCCAATGAGGTGTGAGCTATGACTGAAAGCTTTCCCACATTCATTACATTCATAAGGTCTCTCCCCACTGTGGATTCTCTGGTGCAGAATAAGGCCCGCACTCTGACTGAAAGCCTTCCCACACTGATTGCACTGATATGGCTTCTCCCCAGTATGGATTCTCTGGTGCAAGATCAGACCTGTGTTTTGACTGAAGGCTTTACCACACTCCTTACAGTGATAGCGTTTTACTTTATTGTGGATATCCTGATGGGAAAGAAGAGCTGACCTGTAACTGAAGGCTTTACCACATACATTACACTGATAGGGTTTCTCCCCAGTGTGGATTCTCCAATGGCGAACAAGGCCTGAACTCTGAGCAAAGCTCTTCCCACATTCATCACATTTATGTCGTCTCTCTTGGGTGGGATTTCCCCGCTGCCTCTCTAATCTGCCCAGGTCTCGGGCTTCTCCATGCTCAAGACCCCCGATAACATCCCCGTTGCATTTGGCAGCTGTCTCTCCATGTGGTTGGATTCCAGAAGATATTACCTGTTTTGAAGCTAACTCCCTGTTCTCATTCCTGGTCTCACCACCTGAAATAAAAATGTAATAAACATCAAGCCACTGTCATTTCCTATTCTTTATGTTAGCAGGAAGGAATTGAAGATAGGGGAAAAGGAAAACACACATCTAATAGCTACAAGTGAACACAAAGCTTCCATATGTCTCCAAAATGTTTTTACAATATGGAGAGATACAAGCAAGGGCAAAGAGATGTACCATAAGCCATCTGGAGAAGAGCCATGAAAAAAAGGGTTGTTGGAAGGGGGATTAAAGTAGGGAAGGGATCAACTGAGAAGTGGAATTTAGGAGTGGAAAGGAATATGCAACTACTGAAAAATCTTGTGAATGGGGCAAAAAGAGAAAAAAGCCCCAGTTATTAAGAAGGAGCACAAAAAGTCTAAATGACAGAAATCCATGTAACTACCTTATGGGAACTGGAAGCAATAGAAATGAGTGAACTCAGAGAGCAATAAAAGATTTCAATTTCAAACTGGCAAACAGCAATACTTGGTTACAAACTGTCAGGTAAGTCCTGGATTGGAGAATAGCAGTTTCATTTCAGACTTTGGGAAGTCTCAACACTGTATCTCTCCACTGGATCCTGAGTTTAAACTCAACTGTGTCTTTCAGAAAGCTCACAGCTGCCATACACACATAACAAACAAACAAACCTTAAATAATAATAGCAAGAGCTCTCCTTACCCAGGGAGAACATGTTTCTGTAGTTCTCTGGCCTGTTATCTCTACTCAGATCCTTCTGTGATGGATCAAGAAGCCACTCCTCTTGAATAAGGGACACAGCCATGTCTTCAATTTTCTCCAAACTCTGAAACAAAACAAGATCCCCATTTGGGACTGGGACTGTTCCACAGCTCAAACCTTCAGTGTCAGAGGTTCCAACCAGGATCAAGAGGTGGGAATATACTGTGTAAAGGGGTCTGAATAGCCAGGAAAAAGAGGAAAATGAACCAGATTTACTGGGGGTAAATCAAGGATGGATGTGTCTCTGTGCAAAAAAAGGTTGGGGTAAGTTCTTGATGGGTATTGCTACAGATAATCCAGACATGCAGCAGATGCCACAAACACTGCCAGATAGAGTTGTGGTGTTTTAATGAAAAGTACAACTCACCTGAAACCCTGCTGTAAGAAGTGTAGCTGTCATCTCCTGGTCTCCAGGATTTTCTTTCTGGGAAGGGGTAGGACTCTGAGAAGTAGATGTGGCTGAGAGGGGAGAGAGGAACTCTGAGTAAGACACAGCTGTATCCTATAGTTCTGGGAGCCAACATTCAACCATTCTCAAATAATTTCTATTTCAGTAGATACACATGCCAGAGATTTTGCATATAAAATGCTGCTTTCTGGGCTATGGCTGCCCACAAAACATCTGCACTTTGGTGTCCCACTCAGCCTGAAGTTTCACATCAAAAATACAGTGTACTGTTTTTTTAATAGGAATTGCTTCACTATTTTCTCCCTTGTGTTTGTGCATAGTATTTCTTTAGGTCCTGACCTCTTGGCAAACTGAATATGAGAACCAATCTACCTCTATCAACTTTATTACCTTTCTGAAATGGCTACAATGACTGCCAGTGTCTGCTTCCTATAGATACCAAACAGTACAATCCCAAAATCAACACACATTACCGTGTCCTGGGTAATAAACTCTAGAAATTTAGAGAAAAATTATATTAATTGAAAATGTTTCTATACTTCTTTTTTAGAAATACCAAAAATCCATTTATATAGAACTACTATAAATGAAAAAATAAGAAATGCAGGACAAGTAGCAGATGACATCACTTCTGGGATGTTCCTGTCAAATACACACAACTTGGGTCTAAATATGAGGAAATGTCACACAAACCCAAACTTCAGCAAGCACGAACAAGCACATCTTGTTCTGCAAGAAAGTCAGTTCTCAAAAAATTATGGGGAAGTGTCAAATGGACAAAAGATCCAGGCCGAAGGGCCTCCTCTGGCCAAATCTGAGACAATTTACACATTGAAATAAAGATAGTAACAGAATATTTCTGGAATAAAATAAGAATTTATGAGTCAATACTAATAAAAAATAAAATGGTGAGAAGGGAATACTCTCCATTATAAAAACAAATAAATGCAGAAGGAATGACAGAAAATCATCATTTTTTAACAGTCATATTCACTGATTCAGACAAGAAGCATCAATGAATACTAAAACTAGTGTTTTAGCAACAAAAGTTTGATGAGGACCAGGATATCTACAGATTAAAGTCTCTACCCACAAATTAATTGTTAATTATAAAGCAAAAAAAACTTTACAATGATTAACTTAGCCAACAATTAATCTAACCTACAATGATAACTTTAACCAAGTCATGAAAGATAACATCACCAGCAACAGGACAAATTCCTGTTGCATCCTTGAGAAGGACACATCACTTCTAGGACGCTTCCACCAAATATAGCTTGAGCCTAAACGTAAGGAAACATCAAACACAAATTGCAGCCATTCTACTGACCTGTACTCTTCAAAAATGTCAAGATCATGAAAGGCAAAGAAAGGCTGAAGAACTGTTCCAAAGTAGTACCCTAAAGAGATATGACAACTAATTGCAAAGTATAATCCTGGACTGGACTCTGGAAGAACATTACTGGCACAACTGGCAAAATATGAATAGGAACTGTGGACTAGATTAGTATTATATCAGTGTCACATTTCCTAACTATGATGAATTTACTGTGGTTATCTAAGAAAATTGCCCTTGTTTGAGGAAATACACACTGAAATACAAATAAAGTGGCATGATGATTTAAGCAAAACCTCAATTAACACCTAGATTGACACTGGGTAACAAATATGTGAATACATAAAAATCCTCAAATTCTCTAATTTGTTCATGAGTTTACCACTAGGACTGACAGTCTGTATCTGAAGCCTCAATAAACACTTAAACCTAGATCTTAGGACTGTTCTGTAAGTAGTGATTCTAGCTCCTGGACTACATAGGTGTCTCCAACTTACTTTCTTTCATTTTTACTTCCCCACTGTTCATCACTGAAATACAGCCCCTCACCTCTCTCTGGCGGCCCCTGGGGCACTGGAGATTTGTGCTCAGTTGTCACAGGTTGAAGCTGAGTATTTGGAGGCTCTGGTGTGGATTCTGAATGCACCACCTCCTCCCAGATTACCCTATGTCCATGTGCACGAGTTGGGACCTGGAAACAATGGGACAGCTGTATTACAAGGAATTCTTCATTATAAGAAATGAAGCGAGTAATGATTAAGAGGACCAAGAGCACATCTACAGGGATACATGCTTGGAGAGGAAGCAGTAGACTCTCATTTTACTTCCTAGGGGCAGTAAAGAATTCAAGTACATGTTGACCAGCACAGAAAGGCAAAATTTCTGCTCAGTACTGAAGGAAAATATTCCTGGTGATGCCCTCCCCGCTGCACCTAACGCCAGTACTTTGCACTCCCGAGGTACGGGAAAACAATGATGCAAATTTAAAGCAGTGCTGTTCACTGGAAAAGACTTTCGATATGGAATCAGGAAACCTGAGTTTCAGTCTCAGATTTACCTCTATTTGGGGATCCCTGAAAAAGTAATTTAAGCTCTCTATGCATCAGTTTCTCAACTGCCAAAAAAAGCAATAATATGGTTGTAGGGATGTTATGAAGATAAATAGCATTATAACCTTTATAAAAATAATAACTCTGCAAATAGAAGCCATAATACACGATATTTTCATCCCCATAAAACAGAACTGATGCCTAGTATTTACTCTCCCATTGTGGTGCCAATGTCCCTTCACCCAGCTTGCCGAACTCCCAGTCACAGCAGGCACACCTCCTCCTACTTACTGGCCGTCCTAGTATATCGATCTGCCTTTCCAAATCCTCCAGTAGAGTCACCACCTCCTCTCCGTTCTCTAGCTGATGTTCCTTAACCAGAGACTGGAGCTCCTCAGGCAGGATGGTCAGGAACTGCTCCAGCACCAGCAGCTCCAGGATCTGCTCCTTGGTATTCAAATCCGGCCTCAGCCACTGATGGCAAAGGGCCCGGAGTTGGATCAGAGCTTCTCGGGGTCCCAATGTCTCCCAGTAGCATAACTTCCTGAAGCGCAAGCGAAAAAGCTCTTGGCCAGGAGGGTTATTTTCATGCAGACTGGATTCCTGGTCCCAACCATGATCTTCTTCTACCTTGACGATTACAAGGTCCTCTTCAGGAGCCTGGTTTGGTGGGGATGGGGCTAAAGACTTTCTTGATTCTGCAGCCATTTAGGGCTGGAAAAGCTCAGGAGGCTTGTTTCCACTAACTTCTTTATCTTCTTTATGACTTCCGAGGGCCTCTTTTCTAAGGGTACTTTTCAGGGAAGAGAAAATGACAAACAGTGTGAAGGCAAGTGAAAGGTCACAGTAATTTACTAAAACATCTTATCAAGCTCCCTACTGTGTGTGACATGGACTTAATGGCTCTGTCATTTAAGTGATCCCCTCCACTGCTCCAGAAGTTAACTCCTTACTTAGCCTTCTGCCATGCCAAACCCTGGAGAATAACCCCTTCCTTCTGCTTTCTCTCCTTGGAGACATGGAACATGGCTAAACAAAGTCAGGAAACCATGTTAAGACTGGGTCTAATTGAAAGTCTGCTTTAACCTCAGCTAGCCCTCACTGCTGCCGATATAACTACTTTCAGTTTGCTACACCTGCTGTACCATGTCTATACACTTCCAGTCTTAAACTGTCCCTCACTCTCAACAGATAAAAATAATGAAAATAATTTCCATATGGTCTAGCTCAAGGTACTGCCAAGTACTGTCCTAACACTTTCCTCTTCTCCACTGAACGTTCATTATCCTATCTGTGCTCCCCACTTTCCCTCCTGACTCAAGGCTAACTTCCGTAATGAACCTCATTCAAGCTCTGGAACTGGAACTCTCTGTGCAGCACTGATCCTGTATCTCTAAGGAACTGGGATGCCCTGTCAACACCTGCAATGCAAAAATCTAGTCCCATGCACTAATGACCTTCCAAATGGTTTTCTAAAATCATACACTATGTAGACTTTTGTGTCTGGCATTTTTCACCTAGCATAATACATTTGAGATCACCAATGTTGTTGCATGTTTCAGCAGTTTATTCATTATGGGGATGTATGTTTGCTTATCCATTCCCCAGTTGAGAGAGATCTCAGTTGTTTTCAGTTTTTGATGATTACAAATATAGCCATTATGAACATCTGTATGAGTTTTTGTGTGAACATAGTTTTCACTTTACCTGGGTAATACCCAGAATTAAAATGCTGTGTCATGGTAAGCGGAAGTATAACTTTGTAAAAAACTGCCAAACTGTTTTCCAAAGTGGCTGTAACACTTTGCATTCCACTAGCAATATATGAAAACTGCTGTTGCTCCACATCCTGATGAGCATTTGATAGCTTTCTAAATTTCTGATAGTCTATTAGGTGTGTAGTGGTATCTCACTATGACTTTAATTTGGATTTTCCTACTGGCTAATAATGTTGACCATCCTTGTATGTGTTTATTTGCTATCCATTTATCTTCCTTGGTAAAGTACCCGTCCAAAACTTTTGCCTATTTTTAAAATTAGGATTTTATTTTTACTATTGAGTTTTGAGCCCCTTACACTTTGGATACAAGTCATTTATGAGATATGTGAAGTACAAATACTTCCTCCTTTTCATTCTTTTAACAGTGCTTTTCAAAGGATAGACATTTCTAATTTTTTATTAGAATACAGTTAAAATACAGTATTATATTGGTTTCAGGTGTACAGTGATTTAATAATTATATACATTACTAAATGCTCATCACAGTAAGTGTAGTCCACAGTAGGCATAGTTACCCCTTACTGCACCAAAATATTACAGTGTTATCGGTTATATTCTCAATGTTGTACTTCCATTTCTGTGGCTAATTTATTTTGTAGTTTGAGTTTGTCCCTCATTCCCTTTCACCTATTTTACCCATCCATCCACCTCATAATTCATATTTTTTTATTCTAATTTGCCAATTTTTTTCTTTTATAAGTTGTGCTTTTGGTGTCCTAGCCAAATCTTTAATCCAGGGTCACAAAGATTTTTCTTGTTTTCTTCTAAATTTTTTATAGTTTTAGGTTTTATCTTTAGGTCTATGACCCATTTTGAGTTAATTTTTATAGAGTTTGAGGTACGGAGGTTTGTATTTCTGCATACAGTAATCAAATAGTTCCAGCACTATTTGTAGAAAAAAATTATCCTTCACTCACAGAATTGTCTTTACATCTTTGTCAAAAATCAATTGACCACTCCCCACTGTGATTCAACATAGTACTGGAGGTCCTAGCCACAGCAATCAGACAAAACAAAGAAATATAAGGCATCCAAATTGATAAAGAAGAAGTCAAATTGTCACTATTTGCAGATGACATGATATTGTACATAAAAACCCTAAAGACTCCACTCCAAAACTACTAGAACTAATATCTGAATTCAGCAAAGTTGAAGGATACAAAATTAACACACAGAAATCTGCTGCTTTCCTATACACTAACGATGAACTAACAGAAAGAGAAATCAGGAAAACAATTCCATTCACAATTACATCAAAAAGAATAAAATACCTAGGAATAAACCTAATGAATAAA
This sequence comes from Smutsia gigantea, assembly GCA_032199065.1. NCBI lineage: Eukaryota > Metazoa > Chordata > Mammalia > Pholidota > Manidae > Smutsia > Smutsia gigantea. The sequence continues at coordinate 101,045 of JAVSCE010004877.1, read as the reverse complement.
TTGAAAGACCTATACCCTGAAAACTACAAGACACCCCTAAGGGAAATTAAAGAGGACACTAACAAACGGAAGTTCATCCCATGCTCTTGGCTAGGAAGAATAAATATTGTCAAAATGGCTATACTACCTAAAGCAATCTACAGATTCAATGCAATCCCTATCAAAATACCAACAGCATTCTTCAATTAACTATAACAAATAGTTCTAAAATTCATATGGAACCACAAAAGACTCCGAATAGCCAAAGCAATCCTAAGAAGGAAGAATAAAACAGGGGGAATTACGCTCCCTGACTTCAAGCTCTACTACAAAGGTACAGTAATCAAGACAATTTGGTATTGGCACAAGAACAGACCTACAGACCAGTGGAACAGAACAGAAAATCCAGATATTAACCTAAATATATGGTCAATTAATATATGATAAAAGAGCCTTAGATATACAATGGGGAGATGACAACCTCTTTAGGAGCTGGTGTTGGAAAAACTGGACAGCTACATATAAGAGAATGAAACTGGACTACTGTTTAACCCCATACACAAAAGTAAACTCAAAATGGATCAAAAACCTGAATGTAAGTTATGAAACCATAAAACTCTTAGAAAAAACTATAGGCAAAACTCTCTTGGACATAAACATGAATGACTTCTTCATGAACATATCTCCCTAGGCATGGGAAACAAAAGCAAAAATGAACAAGTTGGACTATATCAAGCTGAAAAGCTTCTGTACAGCAAAGGACACCATCAGTAGAACAAAAAGACATCCTACAGTATGGGAAAATATATTCATAAATGACGTATCTGATAAAGGGTTGACATCCAAAATATATAAAGAACTCACGCACCTCAACAAACAAAAAGCAAATAATCGAATTAAGAAATGGGCAGAGGATATGAATAGACACTTCTCCAAATAAGAAATTCATATGGCCAACAGGCACACATGAAAAGATGCTCCACATCGCTAATCATCAGAGAAATGCAAATTAAAACCACAATGAGATATCACCTCACACCAGTAAGGATGGCCAACATCCAAAACACAAACAACAAATGTTGGTGAGGATGTGGAGAAAGGGGAACCCTCCTACACTGCTGGTGGGAATGCAAATTAGTTCAAAGATTGTGGAAAGCAGTATGGAGGTTCCTCAGAAAACTCAAAATAGAAATACCATTTGACCCAGGAATCCCACTCCTAGGAATTTACCCTAAGAATGCAGCAGCCCAGTTTGAAAAAGACAGATGCACCCCTATGTTTACTGCAGCACTATTTACAATAGCCAAGAAAGGGAAGCAACCTAAGTGTCCATCAGTAGATGAATGGATAAAGAAGATGTGGTACATATACACAATGGAATATTATTCAGCCATAAGAAGAAAACAAATCCTACCATTTGCAACAACATGGATGGAGCTAGAGGGTATTATGCTCAGTGAAATAAGCCAAGCGGAAAAAGACAAGTATCAAATGATTTCACTCATATGTGGAGCATAAGAGCAAAGAAAAAAACTGAAAGAACAAAACAGCCGCAGACTCACAGAACCCAAGAATGGACTAACAGTTACCAAAGGGAAAGGGACTGGGGAGGATGGGTGGGAAGGGAGGGACAAGGGAGACAAAGGGGCATTACGATTAGCAGACATAATGTTGTGGGGGGGCACGGGGAGGGCTGTACAACTCAGAGAAGACAAGTAGTGACTCTATAGCATCTCCCTATGATGATGGACAGTGACTGTAATGGGGTAAGTGAGGGGGACCTGATGAAGTGGGGAGTTTAGTAACCATAATGTTGCACATGTAATTGTAGATTAATGATACCAAAAAAAATCAATTGACCATATATGTGTGGGTCCATTTCTGGAACCTCAAATTCTGTTCCACTGACCTATATGTTTATCCTTTAACCAATACAAAACTGTCTTGATGTGGCTTTTAAAAAATCTTGAAATCAAGTACTAAGAGTCCAGCAACTCTGCTGTTCAATTGCAAAACTGTTTTGGCTTTCCTAGTTCCACTGCCTTTTGATATAAATTTTAGAATTGGCTTCTTCATTCTTACAAAAAAAATCTTGGAATTGGATTTGTGTTTGAATCTACAGCTCAGCTAAGGGACAACTGACATCTTAACAGTACTGAGTTTCCATTCCATGAACAAAGTATCTCTCTCCATATATTTCTTTCCTGAATTTTCTATTAGTGCAAACTACCTACTCTTAAAGGACATAAAATTCTTCTCCTTTAAAATCATTTTTTCTGACTCCAACTGAAGTGACTTCTCTCTTACCCTGTATGTTACATAAATGTGTATTACTTTAATGTTACTTTTCCCATAATTGTTAATAGTTGGAAAGGAGTTTTGACTTCCTAACTTAATGGTAGGTTCCTTGTGAGTAGAGGTTTTATCTTTTTTATTTTACTGAAAGAATAAAAAACCTTTAGAGAGCTCTTATTTAAAATATATGACATAGAACATACCCGTATTTGCTTAAGAGTGAGGTTTCAATGAAAGACCTGAGATCCAAAGAGTTCAATTACAGACTCCTACTTTTTTGTGGGATATATGTCTATAAGCTTTTATCTTTGGTATCAGACATCATCTCTTGACTGCAGTTGTAATGTAAGTGGTCTTGCTGCTTTGGTTATGCTATTCTCACATTCATGTTCCACAAAGCTGCCTATTGTGGGTTGAATTGTGTCACCAAAAAATATGTTAGGGTCCTAATCTCTGGTACCTGAGAATATGACATTATTTGGAAATGGGGTCTTTGGAGATATGATCAAGTTAAGATGAGGTTATCCTGGAGTAGGGTGGGCCCTTAATTCAGTATGACTGGTGTACTTTAAGAAAGAGGAGACACAGAGATCAACAAACACAAACAGAAGGCTATGTGAAGACAGATACAGAAGAGAGCCATGCGACTACAGAGGCAGAGGCCAAGGACTGCCAGTAACAGCCAGAAACTAGGAGAGCATGGCCCTGCTTTTGGGCTTTTGGCCTCTGTAACTATGAGAGCATTATTGTGTTAAGCCACAAGCTTTGTAGTACTTGTTACAGCAGCCCTATGAAACTAATATGCTGCTAGGGTCTGTTTTAACAAATAGGTAATACAACTTACCTCCTTTAAATCTTTCAACAGGAATCCAACTCTCAGCGTGGTATCCAAGGCCCTTTATGATATGTAAACCTCTCTAGTTTTATCTGCTATAAGCTCACACCTTCAAATAGGCTTTTCTGAATGTGCCTTTCTCGTACCTCCCTTCGGATGAGCTCTTTACTCTAGCTCAGTGCTTCTCAACTGGGGGCAATTTTGCCCCCCTTCCAAGGACATCTGGCAATATCTGGAAATATTTTTGGTTGTCATAACTGAGGAAAGGGTGCTTCTAGTATCTAGTGGGTACAGGCCAGAGATGCTAATAAACATCCTACAGTGCATAACATAGGCCACCCCCACAAAGAATGATCTAGTTCAGTGTTAATGCCAAGGCTGGTAAATCCCCATCTAACTGAAACCATTCAACTTTTAAAACTATCAGCTAACCTATTAACTTTTTAATGAGGTCTTCTCTATTGCCCCACCCCCCTGTACCCCAGATTAAGGTACACGTTCCAGCTAACGTATTTTTTACATGGTCCAAATATAGATTTATTAAGTTATATAGAGTATTGCAAATGTCTGCCCATGGCCATGCTTTTCTTGCAATTGTGTGTTTGTTGCAGTGACCTTTTCCTTTGTATCTCGTTTTTTTTAAAAACATATTTTTAAAGTATCATTGACATACAATCTTATGATGGTTTCACATAAACAGCACTATGTTTTCAACATTCACCCATATTATCAAGTCCTCACCCCCCCCATTTCAATCACTGTCCATTAGCATAGTAAGATGTTAGAGTCATTACTTGTCTTCTCTGTGCTACTTGTCTTCCCCATGACCTACCTATATTTCTTTGTATTTCTTCTTAAGTGGGTAAATTATATTACATATTTGTATGCCAGAAAGTCATAATGGCAGCACTGTAGACAAAGGACTGAACAACTGAAGGCAGCACTGCAGAGAATGGAGAAGAGCGTAACCAAAGGCAGAATATCCAAAAGCAGTTGGCCACAGATGCTAAAATCAAGATAACCACACACCTATAGTACACAGAGGGAAAGATATGACAGGCACTTAGAAGAAATATCAGATTACATATAGTTCCTGACATGAGTCCTCAAAGCAGTGCCTCTAACTTTCAGGTGCTTTTTGTTGGGGAGGCTGGGGTGGGATTGATTCATAGTCTTTTCAGTCTAATGAAAACACAGAACTTCTCTCTGAAAATAAAACCCATGGGCACAAAACTTTATGTTTAATTTCAGCAGAGTTCAACTGACACCCATCCAAGAACTCCAGGAAGGTTAAGAACCCCTACTTACAGAGTGTGGACAGAAAACGAAGAAAATCTGAAAATTAGACAAGGTTGAGAACAAAAGTTGGGGAAGTAACTTACAGACAGAAACAACCAAGGAGCAAGAGATAAGGTGATTAACATTAGAGGGTTTAATTCATGGCTGATGAGGGAGAAATGGGAGGGTTTCCTGGAATTGTAAGATTTGAGGAAAGAGTGTTTCTGGGCAAGACGTTAAAATTTTGTGGGGGATTTGAGATAAGGGGTAATTAATTGCTTTGAATAGACAAGATTAACACCCATCTTTTAAAATGATTTATTTAAAAAATAAATTAAAATTTAATAAATTCATAAATTTTCTTAAAAAGCTACTTATCGTTAAAAAAATTTTTAAGTCATTACCATAGACATGAATTCTAAGCTTTAACTGTTTAGAATGTGATGCTGCACAGCCATGGCTTTATCATGTTTTCTTATGAATTTCCTTAAAGCCAAATTCATATTTACTGAACAACCAGCTATCTTCCATCTTAAAATCAATCGTCATCATGGCCAGCTATAAAATATTTCAATGGTAAGTGTGCACCATTCAAGAACTTTACATTACAGATATACTAAAATATTAGATTGATATATTATACTATTAACTGATATTAAAGTATTGACAGTGAAACTGGAACTCATCTAATTATCAGGTATGTTCATATTTTATATAGTAAATCAGCAAACAAGTCTTGTCCATTCCCCATGTTGATTATTCTTTTTAGTAGCTAATTTTCCATTTTCCAGTCTTGTCCCTCTCCAGTTTTTGACAATTACAACCAATAACTAACGAAGGACAAAAAGTCCACTAGGCACCTTCCTCTCAAACAACTGCACGTATCTGTGTTAAGCTGGTAAGAACCTTGGTGATAAATAAAGACTGCTTCTACATCCTCTGTTTAAGAAGGATTATAGTCAAATGCTATAATCCTGTGAATTACTGAAAGCACAACTCAGATTTTAACAGCATTATTTTTTCAGTAAATGGAGAAGGAATGTTTTCTTCCTTTAGATTAATTAAATCTAATTTGAGATGTTTGGGAACCGAAAATAAAACAAAGCAAGATAGATGTTTTCCAGGCTTTAAAGGTCAAGAAAAAGTGGGTGAAGCAAATACTGTGCTTTATACTTATCTCAAACTGCACTAAGCTGGCTTTATAACATCTACCACATATTACACTTAACCACAACAAATATTAAAAATATGTATGCATTTGCTAAAACTGATTATTGCATAAATATACCTAACTGAAATGAACTAATCAAAGAGATACGAATTGTTTTTAGAGATAATATTGGCAGCCTTAGTGTTGTCTAACAAAAACTACTCATGAGTGACCCGAGTTTTGGAAAGGGAGCCCCTCCTGAACAGTTTCTGGGCATCTAGTCAGCTTTATAAACAAAATAAAGTATTATGAAAAAGGCTGAATTCTGTATTTCTACGAAGTTGTCAAAATTATTTCTTTTGTACAATCAACCAGTCAACACACTACCTTTTTCTAAATACACTACGGAGAGTAGAATAACTTAGCAAAATAGGTTTCCATAGATAATTGGGGCTTTTTTAGAAAGGACAATTTTATTGTAACAGAAATGCAAAATTAAGTAAAAACAATTCAGACCATAGAAATAGTTGGATAAAACGTAAAGTGGAGTCAGGTTCCTATTTTAAGACAAAATCGACTGCAAGTATCACCACAAAACAATCAGCGATGAAGACAGAGAACCCCATAAAAGGATCCCACGCAAAAAGCCTGGGGACGCGGGCTAGGCCTGCACTGGCAACTAAAGCGGTCCCAGGCTGCCCGCCTCACCTCGAGGCGCCGATCGAGTTTCAGGCTCCCTCCCCGGGGCCCTCAGGCCTGTCCACAGCAGCAACCGGCTCTGGCCACAAAGCGCTCTCCTTTCTCCCTCCCGGAGCCCGAACCGTACTCACCCGCGAGTTCCAGAGGCTGTCCGGGGTGGGGAATGGAGACTGCAATGGGTGAGCGGACCTGGGGGGAAGTCGGGGGAAAAAAATGACTGAAGACAGTAATACTACCAGGCCCCTCCGGCCCCTAACTTCCAAACCTGCGGAGGAACAACACCGGCCAATACGCATTTTGCCCCCAAGCCACTTCCGGAACTCTCTAGGAATCTTGGAGGTCTGAAAGCTCTATGGTCGACCGACTGAGGGGAACCGGGTACCAAGCCGCTCACAGTCGCCACGCGATGCCTCGGGTTTCTCTCGCGTCTGCGTGCGTAAAAGGCTGCGCAGCCCCAGAGCGCCGAAAACGTCCTGGGAAATAACGGACCCTGGTCTCACTTCCGCCGTGCGCACCGGACCGCTCCACGCTTTCGCTGGCTAGGGTAACGGTCCCTGGGGTCTGATCGCGGGCGTGCCGAGGCCGGGCTGGCAGCGGGCAGAAGCTGCGGAGCGGTGGACGAGGATGTGCTTTAAGGATACTTGAGAGGCCACTTACCTGGACTCGCGTTTGGCCAGATTGTATACCCCGTTACTTAATCGTTCTCTCTTCCTAAATATATCCAATCCACCCACACAGACCGCAAATTTCTTGAGGAACTCTTAATTCCTGACTACTGTTATTAATTCATAACAATTCATAACTTTTTTCCCCTGTGGCACTTAGTAAGAGTACACCTTATACTATTAAAGTGTTCAAAAAATAATTGCGATTGACTAAATTCTTTTTGAATCTTTGCATATGTTCCATCTTTGTCTGTCTTAATGAATTACAATCTCACAAACCTGCCTTGCAGAATAACGTATTAAATGCTAAATCTGTGACGTAAGCTTCAGTAGTAGGCCTTAGTTTTAACACCACCAAGTTTGGGAAATATGTGTTCAAATCTATGTTCATTCTTTACACACCCGCTGTATTAAAATTTTAACTTTTCAGACTAAAGATTTTGGTTTGGGGTGAAGGTTGTGGAAATGACTTTTATTTGTACTGTTGTTTTGGTCCACCATTTTTATTCTTCACTTCAGCACCTTTCCTAACCATTTATTCTGAGTTTTCAAGTGCCCCTCCAATCCTCACCTTAATTTCCCCTCTTTATCTGTTCCCGCTGATAGCCACCACCAGTATTTCTATTTAGACCCAAATCCTAACCGGAAAATATTTTATCCACCCTCCAGAAACGAATCCTACTAATTTTTATTTGTTTTTAAGAGTTTGTCATCAAATCACCACAACAAACACCAAGAAGTTACAGTGCTTCTAGATGCTTTCAAAACTCTTATTTTTGCTGTTTATTTCATAGCTCTTGCCTTCTGGCTGGGAAAATAACTGACAACTAGGGCTCTGCTCTGTTTCCTTTTTTACATTAAAAAATAATTATTTTAAACCAAAGTTGTACATGTAGATAATTTAGAAGTAAAATGGTGTCATGACCTAAGCAAAGATTTCTCAAAAAGCAATAATGGTAACAGATAAAATTGCTAAATTTGACTTCATCAAGATTTAAATCTTCGGCTCAACAAAAAGCATCATTAAGCAAGTTAAAAGAGAAGCTACAGACTGGAAAATATTTGCAGTACATAATTCTGACAACTGGTATCCAGACTATATAGAGAACTCTCCCAACTCAATTATCACTAGACAAACTGACATAAGTAGGCCAAAGATTTGAATACACACACTTTACAAAAGAAGATATGTAAATGGCCAATAAGTACATGAAAACGTACTCATCATTATTCGTCAGGGAAATATAACATTAAAACCACAATGAGTTACCACTACACATCCAGTAGAATGGCTAAAATTAAAATGACTGATAATATCAAGTGCTGATGAGGATATGAAGCAACTGGAACTCATATACTACTAGCAGAGAGTGTAAAATGGTACAAGTAGTATGAAGAACTAGCAATTTTTAATGAGGTTAAATAATGCCTACATTTTGACCCAGCAATCTCACTCCAAGGTATTAACCTAAGAATTATGAAAACAAGTCCACAGCAGCTTTATTCATAATAGACCCAAATTGGAAACACCCAAGTGTTCAACAGAATAATCAAATAGTGTTATGTTCATATAATGAAATACTACCCAGAAATAAAAAGCAGCTAGTGATAAATGAACAATGTGTAAATTTCAATAATATGTTGAATAAAAGTAGCCTAATTTGAACTGATATTCAAGAACAAATAAAATTAATCCATGGTGAAAGAAGACAAAAGGGTTGTGGTTACATAGTTGCACATATAATAAAAATCCTTGAGCTGCACACCTGATTGGTGCATTTTACTAATACAAATAAAATTAAATGGTACTCTAAGGCTTCTGGTGTGAAAAATACCAGGCCTCACCCCTCCCTTCCTTACCAGTATCTGTTCCTCAGAGACAACCACTTTTAACTCATTCTTTCACTTTTGAGATTAACCTTTATATTTATAAATAACATGTTAACACTGCTATTTATTGATTTTTCAGGTATAGATTTTATATATTATCTATTGATTTCCTACTATGGAAAATAAGCATTTAACCCTTTTAAACCACCGCCAGAATTGGCTACACCAAGGATTAAAGGATACATTTTAAATTTCCTGAGTTGCTAGATCCAACAACCATAGCAGCCCCACCAAAGCACAAATGAAGTTAGATTTGGGTTAGTCAAACTTAACCTGTTTGTGTAAGTAAGCGATATGTTTCTAATAATACTCTAAATATTCTCCACATCTAGGGTATCAAAGTTGTTCCCAGATTCTACTCAGTTGCTCTGTATTTTAGTTTCAGAAGCATCACGTCATGTATAGTATATGGACTAGCACAATAATTCTCAAATATTTTGGTTTCAAGACTCTTTTTATATTCTTAAAAACTAATGATGATTCCAAGCTTATATATGTGGGTCACAGCCATCAAGATTTTTTATGTTCAAAATTAAAATTTATTTAATTTTAGTTAATTTATTTTTTTAAATAACAATTACATTCCCATTACACGTTAAGTAACATTTTATGAAATTCAACTATATTTTCCAAAACAAAAAGTTAGTGAAAGTTGTGAGATTTTTTTTCACATTTTTGCAAATCTTTTTAATGTCTGGCTTAATAGAAGGTGGATGGATTCTCATATTGATTTCTTCATTAGTACACTTTTGCTCACACTGTCCCATCTTCCAGAAGTGTACTTCAGACTATTCTCCACTTACATAACTCTGTCCAGTCTTCAAGGTCTGGCTTAAATTTCACCTTAATGAGAAAGTCTTCTCAAAGAATCCAAAAGCAAGGGGTATAAAAATGAGAAAATGGGACAAAGGATAGTGTAAAGAACATGGCTTGTTTCAAGTTCAAGTTGGAAGGGTGTAAGTTCAGGGAGAGGAAGTCCCGGGGCAAAATACCTCTAAAAACTCAAATCAGTCAAAGGGAGAAATAAAGTTTAAAATCCATTTATTGCTTAAAAACTACAGTCCAGTGCCATCTCTCTCCCCTGCTCCTGAAGAAGCAAGCAAGCCAGACTCTCCCCATAACCTCTCATGTTCAGACACTGTAGATACCCAAGTGTAGATACCCCAGCAGTTAACCTTGCTGTAATTTAGTTCCTGTTTAAGCTTAATCTGTAGCCAAAACTAATCTGATAGAAGTAAAATAGATGCTGCGTCTTGGAATATGGTGTGAGTGATGAGCGGTGTGACAAGGACTGTAAACAATTCTTGTGATCCTTTCTGAGGCAAACTCAGATAAGGAACACACTGTGAGACTCACGTGACCAGATGACTTGACAGGACATAAGAGAAACTTTTAAGAGGTGTTTAGCTTGCAATGGTTAAGACTCACATGGCCAGATGACTTAACGAGACATAAGAGAAACTTTAAGAGGTAATTAGTTTACAATTGTTTAGCTTGATGAAAAAACTCATCCTATAATCATTAATCAATGCCTGCATTTTTACTTGCTGTAACTTAATAAAGCACAGAGGAGCCCTGATTTGGTGCTTAGTCTCCAAGGACATCTAAGCCCTCTGCATTAAATGTCATTCTAACCCAGTTTCTCATTTTCGTGACCATCACTGCAACAAGACATGCCCTCATTTGCCCAGGTAATTACCAATTGACATGGAGATAAACTTCTCTCCACCCCTGAAGATATGCAAATGCACCAAAGCCAGGTGATATATTCTGGAAATATTACAATTTTACCCACAGGCCTCCCCTCCAGAAATCATACTTTACAATCTACTCGTTCCCCTTCTTCCTCAATGGTCCCTTGTTGAAATCTGGCCTGAAGTAGGACACCAATAGTCTATGGGGTTGGTCAGTTCGCCTATGGACAGTGCTGTGGTGTGGACAACGCGAGAAACCTGGAGCATTGTGACTAGACTAATGACATATTAATAGCAATAGCAATAAAATTCTGACAATCCTCAAGCCAGAGGATTCAGCTAGGTTCAAAGTCTTATGCAAATTAAGTCCATAGCTCGTCCATTCCATAGGCAGGCAGTAGACCAGGGTTCAGAACAATCATCATGGGGCAGCTGCAGCCAGGGGGCACATTCAAGCCACAAGGACTGAAGGAGGAAGTAACCCTAAGGGGAATAAGATACATGTTTTAATGACACCAGCATAGGCAAATCTCGTCCGTCAGGTAGGATACATGCAAGAGAGTGGTCTTGTGATAAAACAGTGGCAGGAATAGGATATCGTCCTGGTCTAGTATAACAGACTTTCACCCCCCTCCCTGCAAGAGTTACAGATGGATCGATGTATAGGGCTGTGGGATGTACCTGCACTGGCCATAAAGATAAAACAAAACTTCCACACAAGGTGCTCTTACCTCCTGGAAGCTTGGGGTACACTACCATGACCTTTGGAGGCAACTCTGCTGTTACTCCAGGAATACACATGAGACCAGCTTCCAGGCCTTTCCCCCAATGTGCCAGAAGGGCCAGCCATTACTGGTCTATGTGTCGAAATGTGCAGGGCCAGGTCCATTCAACAGAGTCTCCAGGGCTTAATGCAATAGGGGCTGGCAGTAGGATGTTGCTATGCTGGCTACATCCTGGCTTCAATAATTCTTCTTTGGTTTGGGAGATGTAGCAAGGTATGTGAGCATATTCACGGGGCTCAAAGCTCCTTTACGTGGCTTCTCATTCAAACACCACAGCACTGTCCATAGGCGAACTGACCAGCCCCATAGACTATTGGTGTCCTACTTCAGGCCAGATTTCAACAAACAACTGTACCTCTGTATCATGCCTGCCCCAGTAGGATTATATGGTACATTGATGACAAACAGGAAAGAAGATGAGAAGGTACAATTAAGTAACATTATTTCTGTTGTAGGTTTTGTAGATATCCCTTATCAGATTAAAAAATCCCTTCAATTAACTTGCTAATTTAAAGTTATGAGTGGATGTTAAATTTCATCAAACACTTTTTCTAAGGTTAGTGAATGATTTGTATTATTTTTCATCTTTAACATGTTAATCTGATTTACCTTGATTTTCTAATGTTAAGCCAAGCTGTCAAGCCTGGAATAAACCCAATATGGTCACAGCATATTCTATCCTTCTACACAGATTGGGATTTTGACTTGATTTAATATTTGTTTCTGGATGACTTTTAAGTATATTAATGAGTGAGACTGTCTGGTTTAGGTTTGAAATCAAAGATATGCTAGGCTCATCAAATGGTTCTAATGTAACTTCATCTTCAGTGTCTTGAAAGGTTACTATAAGATAGGAATTATTTATTCTTTAGATGTTCAGTAGAACTTGCCAATGAAACCATCTGCACCTGGTATTTTCTTTATCCATAAATTAAATCCATGCAAACCCCATTGGATGTTATTAACAATATCACCAATTTCTAAGTTACGCAGTCTTGGATTTACCCTGCTAAAATATGGAGATAAAAGAGAAATCATCATAATGAGATTTACCCTTTAAAATGGTGCTCTTCTACATTAATAACCACCATCCTCAGTTATAATATTCTCATACCTACATGACTGCAGCCTTGAAATAGTCTTCATAACTATTGTCTATCTCAGATATGGTTACTAGATTCATGTTCCCTAAATATCATTGTCATTCCTCCAGTTGTTGACCTTAAACCTTCTACTTACTAAAAGTTTAGTTCTGTCTCTTACTGAAACTTAAACATGTTTGCCTTTATATATTATTTTAAAATTAAGCAACAAGAGATTCAAGATAGCGGCGTGAGAGGTGAGATGGAGAGCTCCTCCCAAAACCAAAAACAGTACAAAAATACAGTTAATAAATACAACTAACCTTCAGACAACAACAAGAAAGAAGGCTGAACCGGACTGCATACACACCTCATGAACACAGCAGACCTCAAGAAACAGGGTAACATACGAAAGGCTTAATCCGGCGGGACCAAGCCCTTCCCCCACCCCAGCTCACCAGCAAGAGGAAGAGAAACAGAGCACGGGAGGGGGTGAAAGCCTGGGACTGCTGGACACCTAGCCCTGGACATCTACTTTGTGAGCAGAATCCTATATTGTGTGGTGCCCTGGGCATTGGGGAGCTCGGACAGGTGGAGCACTTGGGAAATTGACATTCTGGCTGTTTGTGAAGGAGGGGATCCACACCCAGCCACTCTGTGTCGGAGGAAAGGCAGGGAGTCTGAGAGGCTTCCTAGCAGCGAAAGGGCTGCTGAAGGGGCGGGGTTTGCACGGAGCTTGCTGTGCTGGAGAAGGGAGAGCTGGACAAGGTTGCCTGGGAGTGCTCTGCCCAGCTAGTTAGGAACTTTGAGGAGCTTCAGGTACTCCATTCCCCTGGCTGCCTTCTCAGCTCTGAGGCCCCCCACTGTGACACAGAGCCTGCCAAGCCTTCCTACTACCCTACAGGCAACTGCTCGCAAACCTGCAGTCACTGCGCAGGCATTAGGCCAGCCAGAGGGAGGCCCCGCCTACAACAGCTAGAGACGGCAAAGCACAGATTACCCTTGTGTGCTTGGCCCACTGCCTCTGACACTAGAGACAGGCACCGCAGACAGGAAGCAGGAAACAGATCTTTCCTCTCTCCAGGCACCAGCTCCGCTCCACTACATCCCCCAACCTCACACTAGGAGCTGAACAGCTCGAGAGACTGGAGTTTCTGTGCACTAGTGGGCACCACACAGAAATATGAAACGTCAAAAGAACATGGTTCAGACCAAAATCTCACAAATCCCCAGAAACAGGGTCCAATGAAACAACTCACAAATCTTCCTGAAAGAGAGTTCAAAATAAAAATTATAAACATGCTTATGGAGGTACAGAAAAATATTCAAGACTTCAGAAATGAATTTAAGATGGATATTCAATCATTAAGAAATACCATATCTGAAATGCAACATACAATGGAGGGATTTAAAAGCAGATTAGATGTAGTAGAAGAGATGGTAAATGGAATAGAAATTAAAGAAAAGGAATACAAAGAAGCTGAGGCACAGAAAGAAAAAAGGATCTCTAAGAATTAAAGAATATTGAGAGAACTGTGTGACCTATCCAAACGGAACAATATTCACATTACAGGGGTACCAGAAGAAGAAGAAGAGAGAAAAAGGGATAGAAAGTGTCACTGAGGAGGTAATTGCTGAAAATTTCCCCAATCTTGGGAAAGAGATCGTTTCTCAGGCCATGGAGGTGCACAGATCTCCCAAGACAAGGGACACAAGAAAGACAAAATAAAGATATATAATAATTTAAATGGCAAAGATAAGGATAAAGACAGACTTTTAAAAGCAGCTAGAGAGAGAAAAAAGATCACATACAAAGGAAAACCCATCAGGCTATCATCAGACTTCTCAACAGAAACCTTACAGGCCAGAAGAGAGTGGCATGCTATATTTAATGCAATGAAGCAGAAGGGCCTTGAACCAAGAATACTCTGCCTGGCAAGGTTATCATTTGAATTTGAAGGAGGGATTAAACAATTTTCAGATAAGCAAAACCTGAGAGAATTTACCTCCCATAAACCACCTCTATAGGGCATTTTGGAGAGACTCTATAGATGGAAGAATTCCTAAGGCTAAACAGATGTCATTCAAGGGAAGACAAATAGGACAAAATATGATTCATAACATACAAAGAATAGAGGAGGAAGAAAAAGGAGGAAAAAAAAAAGAACCTTTAGGTTGAGTTTGTAATAGTATACAAACTAAGATAACTTATACTGTTTGATAGTACCGGAATTGCCCTTGAACCTTCGGTAACCACAAATTTAAGCCTGCAATGGCAATAAGTACATACCTATCGATAATCACCCTAAATGCAAATGGTCTGAATGCACCAATCAAAAGACATAGAGGTACTGAATGGATAAGAAAACAAGACCCACCTATATGCTGCCTACAAGAGACTCACTTCAAAGCAAAAGACATACACAGACTGAAAGCAAAGGGATGGAATAAGATATTTCATGCAACTAGTAGTGAGAAAAAAGCAGGAGTTTCAGTACTTGTATCAGACAAAATAGACTTCAAAAAAAGAAAGTCACAAGAGACAAAGAAGGACATTAAATAATGATAAAAGGGTCAGTCCAACAAGAGGATATAACTATTATAAATATCTATGCACCCAACACAAGATCACCTACATATGTGAAACAAATACTAACAGAATTGAAGGAGTAAATAGAATGCAATGCATTCATCTTAAGAGACTTCAACACACCACTGACCCAAAAGGACAGATCAACCAGACAGAAAATAAGTAAAGGGACAGAGGCACTGAACAACATATTAGAACAGATGGACCTAATGGACATCTACAGAGCACTCCATCCAAAAGCAACAGGATACACATTCTTCTCAAGTGCACATGGAACATTTTCAAGTACAGATCATATATTAGGCCACAAAAAGAACCTCAGTAAATTAAAAAATATTGAAATTGTACCAACGAGCTTCTCAGATCACAAAGGTATGAAACTAGAAATAAATTACACAAAGAAAACGAAAAAACCCACAAACACAGGGAGACTAAATAACATGCTCCTAAATAATCAATGGATCAATGACCAAATAAAAACAGAGATCAAGTAATATATGGAGACAAGAGACAACACCACAAATCTGTGGGATGCAGCGAAAGCTGTGCTAAGAGGGAAATATATTGCAATACAGACCTACCTCAGGAAAGAAGAACAATCCCAAATGAACAGTCTAAACTCATAATTAATGAAACTAGAAAAGGAAGAACAGATGAGGCCCAAAGTCAATAGAAGAAGGGACATAATAAAGATTACAGAAGAAATAAATAAAATTGAGAAGAATAAAACAATAGAAAGAATCAATGAAAGCAGGAGCTGGTACTTTGAGAAAATAAACACAATAGATAAACCCCTAGCCAGGCTTATCAAGAAAAAAAGAGTCTGTATACATAAACAGAATCAGAAATGAGAAAGGAAAAATCACTACGGACACCACAGAAATACAAAGAATTATGAGAGAATACCATGAAAAATTATATGCTAACAGACTGGATAACCCAGAAGAAATGGACAACTTTCTAGAAAAATACAACCTTCCAAGGCTGATCCATGAACAAACAGAAAATATGAATAGACCAATTTACAGCAAAGAAATTTAATTGGTAATCATAAAACTACCTAAGAACAAAATCCCTCGACCAGATGGTTTCACTGCTGAATTTTATCAAACATTTAGTTAAGACCTAATACCCATCCTCATTAAAGTTTTCCAAAAAGTAGAAGAAGAGGGAATACTCGCAAACTCAGTCTATGAGGCCAACATCACTCAAATACCAAAACCAGGCAAAGACACCACAAAAAAAGAAAATTACAGACCAATATCCCTGATGAACATAGATGCAAAAGTACTCAACAAAATATTAGCAAACCTAATTCAAAAATACATCAAAAAGATCATCCACTATGATCAAGTGTGATTCATCCCAGGGATGCAAGTATGGTACAACATTCGAAAATCCATAAACATCATTCACTACATCAATAAAAATAAGGACAAAAACCACATTATCATCTCCACAGATGCAGACAAAGCATTTGACAAAATTCAACATCCATTCATGATAAAAACTCTCAAGAACATGGGTTTAAGAGGGCAAGTACCTCACCATAATAAAGGCCATATATGACAAACTGACAGCCAATATTATACTTAACAGCGAGAAGTTGAAAGCTTTTCCTTTAAGGTCGGGAACAAGACAAGGATGCCCACTCTCCCCACTTTTATTCAACATAGTACTGGAGGTCGCAGCCATGGCAATCAGACAACACAAAGAAATAAAAGGCATCCAGATCGGCAAGGAAGAACTCAAACTGTCCTTGTTTGCAGATGACATGATATTGTACATAAAAAACCCTAAAGAATCCACTCCAAAACTATTAGATCTAATATCTGAATTCAGCAGAGTTGCAGGATACAAAATCAATACACAGAAATCTGTTGCATTCCTATACACTAACAATGAACTAGCAGAACAAGAAATCAGGAAAACAATTCCATTCACAATCTCATCAAAAAGAAAAAAATACCTAGGAATAAACCTAACCAAGGATGTAAAAGACCTATACCCTGAAAACTACAAGACACTCCTAAGAGAAATAAAAGAGGCCTCTAATAAATGGAAATTCATCCCATGCTATTTGCTAGGAATAATTAATATTGTCAAAATGGTCATTCTGCCTAAAGCAATCTACAGAGTCAATGCAATCCCTATTAAATTACCAACAGCATTCTTCAATGAACTAGAGCAAATAGTTCTAAAATTCGTATAGAACCACAAAAGACCCCGAATAGCCAAAGCAATCCTGTGAATGAAGAATAAAGCAGGGGATATTACGCTCCCTGAGTTCAAGCTCTACTACAAAGCTACAGTAATCAAGACAATTTGGTACTGGCACAAGAACAAATCCATAGACCAATGGAACAGACTAGAGAGCCCAGATATAAACCAAACATATATGGTCAATTAATATACGATAAAGGAGTCATGGATATACAATGGGGAAATGACAGCATCTTCAACAGCTCGTGTTGGCAAAACTGGAGAGTTACATGTAAGAGAATGAAACTGGATTACTGTCTAACCCCATACACCAAAGTAAACTCAAAATGGATCAAAGACCTGAATGTAAGTCATGAAACCATAAAACTCTTAGAAAAAAATATATGAAAAAATTTCTTGGATATAAACATAAGCAACTTCTTCATGAACATGTCTCCCTGTGCAAGGGACACAAAAGCAAAAATGAAAAAATGGGACTATATCAAACTAAAAAGCATCTGTACAGCAAAGGACACCATCAGTAGAACAAAAAGACATCCTACAGTATGGGAGAATATATTCATAAATGACATATCCAATAAGGGGTTGACATCCAAAATATATAAAGAGCTCACACATCTCAACAAACAAAAAGCAAATAAACCAATTAAAATATGGGCAGAGGAGCTGAACAGACACTCCTCCAGAGAAGAAATTCAGATGGTCAACAGGCACATGGAAAGATGCTCCACATCATTAGTCATCAGAGAAATGCAAATTAAAACCACAATGAGATATCACCTCACACCGGTTAGGATGGCCAACATCCAAAACACAAAGAACAACAAATATTGGCGAGGATGTGGAGAAAGGAGAACCCTCCTACACTGCTGGTGGGAATGTAAATTAGTCCAACCATTGTGGAAAGCAGTATGGAGGTTCCTCAAAAAACTCAAAATAGAAATACCATTTGACCCAGGAATTCCACTCCTAGGAATTTTCCCTAAGAATGCAGCAGCCCAGTTTGAAAAAGATATTTGCACCCCTATATTTATCACAGCACTATTTACAATAGCCAAGAAATGGAAGCAACCTAAGTGTCCATCAATAGATGAATGGATAAAGAAGATGTGGTACATACACACAATGGAATATTATTCAGCCATAAGAAGAAAACAAATCCTACCATTTGCAACAACATGGATGGAGCTAGAGGGTTTTATGCTCAGTGAAATAAGCCAGGTGGAGAAAGATAAGTACCAAATGATTTCACTCATATGTGGAGTATAAGAACAAAAAAAACTGAGGGAACACAACAGCAGCAGACTCACAGAACCCAAGAATGGACTAATAGTTACAAAAGGGAAATGGACTGGGGTAGATGGGTGGGAAGGGAGGGATAAGGGGAAAAAGGGCTATTACAATTAGCACACATAATGTAGCAGGTGTGGGGGTGTGGTGGGGTGATACAGGGAAGGCAGTATAACACAGAGAAGACAAGTAGTGATTCTATAACACCCTTCTACGCTGATGGACAGTGACTGCAATGGGGTATATGGTGGGGACTTGATAATAGGGGGAGTCTAGTAACCATAATGTTGCTCATGTAATTGTGTATTAATAGTAGGAAAATAGAAAATAAAAAATAAAAAAATTAAGCAACAATGTTTTAAAAATTAGAATCTAAATGTATATAAAGTAGAGAAAAAAATTCTGACATCTCTTCTGCCCTCAAATTCAATTACCTAGCATGTTGGGAAACAACTTTCTAAGGCTCTCTCAACATTTCTCCAAGTCTTCTGACAGATTTTCTTTCAGATTATCTTTTCAAGGGTGTTTGTATCTCTTTTTGGAGCAGATTTGTTTCTTAACCAGGATAATAAAGATAAGCCTCATTCTGGGGCCTTGTTGGGCAAAGATTGGGTTTTCCTAAGTTTGGGGTTTCTCTGCAAGGATGAAAGCCCATTGTTTGAGCAGCATCCTACATACCACGCCTGTGAGCTTTGAGGACTAGGGGAATATGAAGCTCATAATGCTTATGTCATTAAATAAAGTCCTTGTCTCTGACACAGGAGCCAAGTAACTTCTGCCAGAATCCATGAAACTGGCAAGTTAAATTGTCAACTACTGTAAAATATTCACAAATCTTAATATGAGGTAATCGCTGTTAGCTTTGGAATGCATCTTTTTTCTTTATGAGCACAAGCACCACACATAGTGACTCTCATTTCGATACACATTGTTTTCTTCCAAGGAAAATGAAATATGTATTGTTTGTACACTGTCTTTTTCATTGATGATTTATCATTTTAATGGCCAAATAATATTCCATAATAGGAAATAGCATATGTAATTATTCTCCTTGTAACTTTGAGGGAAAATATGTTCCCAGCCAGGGGCAATTACCTTTGAAACTGAAATCAGTCAAAGGGAGAAATAAAGTGGGAGAAATCCATTTATTTTTACTAGCAGTTGTCCACTTCTGCTCCTCCATTTCCCTCATGACCTGGCTACAAAAAGGGACTCTACCCAACCTCTCCAATCCAGATATGCCATTGCTCCCCCTCCTAATCATCTAGGGAGATGGACTACTTCTCTCCACCACCTGGAAACACTTATTGATATGGAGATGTACTAAGGCCAGGGAAGAGATTCTGGAAATGTTGCAATTTTACCCATATCCCTGTGGGTAAAACTGTAATATTTCCAGAATCTCTCGCCTGGCTGTAGTATACCTGCATATCAATAGGCATTCAGAGGTGGAAAGAAGTATGGCTTTAGTGCCTTTGAATCATTCCTCAGAAGTTAAGAGAAGTTCATTTCCCTATCAAATGGTAATTGCCTGGGAAAGGAGGGCTTATCTGTACCTGAGAGGTGAGGGGAGGACGGTTTTGGCTTCCGCTGGAGCAGGAAAGAGAGAAATGGCCCAGGACTGCAGTTTTTAAGCAATAAACAGATTTTCAACTTTGTTTCTCCCTTTGACTGATTCAGTTTTTAGCGATATTTTGCCCCAGGATTTCCCCTCCCTGGACTTACATCCCCTATTGATAGAAATTCAATTCCCACCCCCTCTATTTTTTTTACCGTTAGCAATCCTATCTGCCTTTTACAGCCCTCTAGAATGTTTGTCTCCCTCCCCCTTAGCCACTGTCACATTTCTCAGTACTCTAAATTTAAAGGACTTCTCTCATTGCTCCCTACCCATTCTAAACACTGGTATAATAACTAATCTCTCTCCTACAGATTTTATCATACTGTAAAAGCTTGGAGATATTCTCTTGCTACATTATCTCCTATCTGGCATAAGTTCCCTGGGAGGCTTCCTAGACATGGGGGAGGGTGTCCATACAATAATTGCAAAGAGGAAAAGCATTGAGTCCCAGGTGTGCAGTAAGCATGCAGGAGAGCTAGGAGCAGTACTTCTGGCCATGGGAGGCCAGTTTCTTGGCAAAACTTAGCTAAGGCTCCCTTGAGGGTGTGATTCACTCACTCCACTTCCCTTGAATTTTGTGGCATGTATGCAGTGTGGAGTTTTCAGGTAATGTTGAGCGATTTAGTTAAAATCTATACTGCATCTCTGTGGGTAAAATTGTAGCATTTCCAGAACATCTAGCCTGGCTTTAGTACATTTGCATATCCTAAGGGATGGAGAGAAGTTCATCTCCATATCAATGGGTAATTACCTGGACAACCAAGGGCATGTCTGAACCTGAGAGGTTAAGGGGAGGAGGCTGGCTTGCTTGCTTGCTGGCTTTTTCCAGAATAGAGGAGAAAGATGGCCCGGGACTGCAATTTGTCAGCAGTAAATGGGTTTTAAACTTTACTTCTCCCTTTGACCAATTTTGGTTTTTAGAGGTATTTTGACCCGAAATTTCCTCTCCCTGGACTTATATTCTGGGGCAGTCAATAGCATGCCTCTGAACCCGAAGTCTGTCACAATGGGTGTGACCTTTGGGAGTGATGCTCCTGTCAATGGTGGGGAGGTGCCAGCATACACAGCGTCATAGGGTGCCGCTTCACCTGTTATTATCTCTCACAGCTGTGTGGCTTCCAAATTGGGAGGCCCTAGTACAGAATTGGTCTAGGGTAAAGTACCTCCTAGAGTGGTGGGTGTTGGGTCTCCATTTACCATGCAGCTTCATCTGCCAACAGCAGCAAACCCCTTATCACTTGCAGCAGCTGCATCCGGGTGTAGCAAAGTGCCTTATTGACAGCAGCTCTTAGTTTCTGTTTCTCAGAAGTCATGAGACCAACATCCTGCTCATCAAGGCCCCAATCCCTTATATAAGCACCACCCTCCCTACTGCTGCTGCTGCTCTCTTCTTTTTGAGGCAGCCATTTTATCTCGCAGGCAATAAAATCACGCTGATGGAGTTCTCATGTCTTTCCTTGTGAGCGAGCTGGGTAGCTAAAGAATGCTTTCAGTGGGGCCTTCCACTGGGGAAGGGTGGAAACATCGGAAGCTGCAGAATTAGCCCTCTGTGAGTTGGAAGACTGCTTGGAGACCTTAGGGGGCCATGTAGTGGCTGGCATTGTAGGGTGTCTTTTCATTGAGATAGTGGAAAATGTTACAGGAGAAAGAGAGGATTATCGAGGGACTCAGGCATGAGAGAGACACACTTCAGCATCGCTTGGAGGAGCTGGGTGATAACCTACAGGATGCTGTTAAACAAGAGAGAGTTACTGAAAAGGCAGGTCATGCTCCTAGAATATTCCTTAGCAATGGTGAGGGGGAGATGGCAGGAAAAGGAGGCCATGGAGGAAGGCGAGGAAAGAGTAGTGACTTCAGCCACAGAAATGGTGGAGGAGGAGCAGTTGGTGGAGTAGCCCCAGAGAGAGGAGGACGAGGCACAGCCAATGGCTGATCTGTTACCCAGGCCACTGCCAGAGGTACCATCTTCTCCTGTTTTAAAGATCCGTCAAGCTGTAATTAAGAAAATAAAAAACAAACAACCACAGGCTCCTCAGGGGGAGGAACAGCCCTCTCCCCAGGTTGTGGAGCACTCCATGTTCCGCCCATATACCCAGGATGAGTTGGTGGACATGAGCCTCTGGTATAGGCAGAGGTCATTGGAATCTCTGCCTACATGGCTTTTACAGTCTCTGGGATATGGGGGTGGAAACCATTGTTGTGTTGGGTACTGAGATGAGTAGAATGGCTTCCCTGAGGACTCACCCTTCCCTCCGGCAGCAGGTACAAAATGCCTGTCACACCTCAGGTAATCAGACATGCCTGGAATGGCTGACAGCTGCCATAAGGATAGTTTGGCCTAATCAGGGTGATTTACCATATTTTCCCAGTGGTTGGAAAATGTATACATAGCTCCAACAGGTACTGTGGGAATTGGGTATGAAAAACCCCCAGGGCCCTGATGAGGAGGTGTTCACTATAGGAATGAGAAATCTGGTGTTGCATACAGCTCCCACATCTCTGGGTCCCTAGTGAATACTCTTGCTCCCCACCTATGGCAACCCATAAGAGCGGCTACTCATACTTTAGCAGATCTGGGAGAGGTTTAAACAATAAAGGCATTGAGGGAAGTACAGGCCATGACTGAAAGGACAAGTGCAAAAGGCCCTGTGAAGGTCTCAAGGACCCAGATGTGGGTTGATTTGTTAAAGTCCAGGGTAGTGAAAGAAAAACTTGATGGGCAGCCCAATAGAATATTGTTAGAACTGTGGCACCAATTAAAGCCAAAGCAGCAGTTCCAGCAACTGAGGTCCAGGACATGGAAACTATCATCAAGGCCTCATGCCTGGCCTGTGCCCCTGCAAAACTTCATGGGAGACAGTAATCAGGATGTGCCTGAGCCCTCACCCCCAAAGGAGGATGACTGAGGGAGTGTCAAAGTCGCCACCCTGGGGGACATGGTGGGGACCAGAGGCACATGTAGAATTAGCAATTCATTGGTCCCCTGTGAATGTTCAACATGTCCTGGCCCTGGTGGACACAGGAGCTGAATGTTCTTTGATTCATGGCAACCCTGAGTGTTTTACCAAAATGCCTGCTGTGATAGATGGCTATTGGGGTAAGGCAATTAGAGTGCTGAAAGCCCAAATCTCATTGGGGATAGGGCATTTACCCCCAAAGGAGTATACTGTGTACATTTCTCCCATCCCTGAAAATATTTTGGAGGTAGTTATCCTGTAGGGCCTGTGGTTACAGAAGTTCAGCCTGTGAGTTCAGGCTGAGGGTATGTGTGGAAAAGGCAGTTCTGAGGGGACATGCTAAGCAGCCATCTATAGCTCTGCCTGTACCTCAGTGGGTGACAAATATTAAGCAGTATAAATTGCCTGTGGGGCACAAGGAAGTTGGAGAATGGAGTTGGAGAGGGTGGGCATCATAAAGCCCACTCATAGTCCTTTTAATTCCCCAGTGTGGTCAGTGAGAAAGCCAGACAGCTCCTGGTGTATGACTGTAGATTACAGGGAATTGAATAAAGTCACATCCCCTTTACATGCTGCTGTCCCCTCTATAGCAGACATTCTGAACACCCCCAGCCATGAACTGGGGACATATCATTATGTAGTAGACCTTGCTAATGCTTTCTTCTCTATTGACATAGCACAGGAAACCAGGAACAGTTTGGATTCATGAGGGAAGGCTGGCAGTGGACATTCACTGTCCTTCCACAGGGATAGCTCCATAGTCCTACCACCTGTCATGGACTTGTAGCCCAGAACTTGGCCACATGGGAGAAACCGCAAAGAGTGTGGTTGCATCACTACATTGGTGATATGCCCACATCTGATTCTCTTTCAGATTTAGAAGGGGCAGTTCCTAGACTGTTGCAACATCTACAGGAAAAAGGATGAGCTGTGAACAGCACCAAGGTTCAGGGACCCGGTTTGTCTATGAAATTCTTGGGGGTTATCTCATCAGGTAAAACTAAAGTTGTTCCTAAAGCAGTTATAGACAAGGTCCAGGCTTTCCCCACCCATACCACTATGGCAGTATTACAAGAGTGTTTGGGTATTTTGGGCTACTGGAGAGTGTTTATCCCACACTTGGCACAGATTCTTAAGCTCTTATACCAGTTGGTATGAAAGGGCATCAGGTGGGACTGGAATGAGACATGTGCAGCTGCTTTTACTGCTGCCAAGAGGGCAGTCAAGGCCATACAGGCCTTGAATGTAATGGACTCATCAAGGCCCTGTGAACTAGATGTTTGACCCGACCCGCAGGTATGTGAGCGTAAAACCCCCAGCCACAGGGTTCACCAACTGGGACCTAAGGAAGGGGTGCGCGAATGAGGGACAGAAGACAGAGAGAATGGAGACAAAACAGGCTTTCTGATCAAGTCTCAATTTATTGCTTTGTTAACACTTCCTTATAAGCAGTTCAGAAATGAGGAAGTACAGCTCATTGGTTACATTATATGCTAATAAAGACAGGAGGGTGCAGCCAATCACTTCTAATATGTAAATAAGGGATGGGAAGCATATCCAACCATCTCTTAGGCAGAGCGCATGCGTATTAGCCCTTGACGTAAGCAGCGGACCTGAGTGGGAAGCTGTGGCGTGAAAGTGATCAAGAAGAAGTAAACAACACGATGGAGTCTTTAAAACAAAATGGAGTCTTATTGTTCTTGTGCCACATGGCTCCCAACAGATGTTCATGTAACTGAAGATGGTTATGGATGGGGTCTTTGACAGTGGCTTGAACAGACCTGCCAACCTATTGGATTCTGGTCACAACTATGGAAAGGAGCGGAGGTCCGATACACCTTGACAGAGAAGCAACTGGCTGATGTGTACCACACCTTGCTGACTATGGTGCCCTTTGCAGGAACAGCTCCGACCAAGGTAATAAACACCTATCCCATGCCGGGTGGGTGCAAGACTGGACCCAAAAGCCATGCAGTGGAGTAGCTCAGACACCTACATTGGCCAAATGGGGCACATATTTACAGCAGAACAGTGCCCTCTCTGCTAGCCCCTAAAGTGGATAAATCCAGTGCTTCTTAGAGCCAGTGACGTATACCAGTGGAAAGCTGGAATAACTTGCTTTTCAGCAATTGGTAGCCAAAATCAGTAGGGAAAAGCCCCTATACCTGAAGATGCTTGGTACACAGTTGGCTCCAGTCGTGGGCAGCCCACTAAGTGGAGGGCTGTGGCTTTCCATCATAAGATTGAGGCAATATGGATGGAAGACAGAGAGGGGAAGAGCAGTCAATGGGCTGAGTTGCAGGCAGTATGGCTCATGATCACCCAGGAGCCTTCCCATAGCTGTCTGTACTGACAGCTGGGCCATCTATGAGGGCATGACCCTGTGGCTACCGATATGGTATCATGCCAACTGGATGGTTTGTCCCAGGCCCCTTTGGGGGCAAAAGTTGTGGCAAGACCTATGCACCTCTGTCAGACTAAGATTGTTAATTTACATCATGTGACTGGCCATTTGCCTTTGGCATCCCCAGGGA
The DNA here is from genome assembly GCA_032199065.1 of Smutsia gigantea. NCBI lineage: Eukaryota > Metazoa > Chordata > Mammalia > Pholidota > Manidae > Smutsia > Smutsia gigantea. The sequence goes on along the minus strand of JAVSCE010004877.1, from coordinate 75,478 downwards.
ATGATGAAGCAGACACATTTGCCCTGGTGTGCTGCCTAGAAGGAAAGCCTTCCTCTGATGTGGCCCAATGGCTACACCAGCGTTTGTTGCATGTGGGACAATAAACTATGTGGGCTGTAGCCCGTAAGTGGGTCTTGCCATTGACCTTTGAAAAAGTCAGCAGAGCCCTGAAGGAGAGCCTTGCATGCTCTAAGAGGGACTTACACTGAGTCCCACAGTAACATGGGACAATAGTAAGGGGGCCAATACCCCTTGTCAGGTGGCAAATAGACTATATTGAGCATCTGCCCATATCAGTAGAATATTGGTATGCCATGACATGTGTGGACATGGCTACTGGACATGGCTACGTGTCATGCAGATCAGCAAACCACCAAAAGGGGCCCGGAGCATCTCTTTGCAGCCTATGGCCAGCCGCAGGTGGTTGAAAGAGATCAAGGCACCCACTTTACTGGACATGCGTTACAAGAATGGGTGCTGCAATTAGGAATAAAGTGGAAATTTCATGTACCATATAATACTACTGGGGCAGGAATGATGGAGAGGTACAACAGTTTGTTGAAATCTGGCCTGAAGTCAGACACCAGTAGTCTGCGGGGTTGGTCAGTTTGCTTATGGATAGTGCTGCAGCGTTTAAATGAGAAGCCACATAAAGGAGCATTGAGCCCTGTGGATACTCTCACACACCTTGCTGCCTCTCTTATACAATGGTTTGTCCAAGCCAAAGAAGAGCTATTGAAGCCAGGATATGGCCAGAAGAACAACATCCTGCTGCCAGCCCTTACTGCATTAAGCCCTGGAGACACTGTTGAATGGACCTGGACCTGCACATTTCAACACATGGACCAGCGATGGCTGGCCCTTCTGGCACTTTGGGGGAAAGGCCTGGAAGCTGGCCTCATGTGTAGTCCTGGAGTAACAGCTGAGTGGCCCCCAAAGGTCGTGGTAGCATACCCAAATGCCCAGAAGGTAAAAGCATCTTGAATGGAAGTTTTGCTTTATCTTTATGGCCAGTGCATGTACATCCCATGGCCCGATATATCGACGCATCTGTAACTCCCACAGGGAGGGGAGTGAAAGTGTGGTATACTAGACCAAGATGAGATCCCATTCCTGCCACTGTTTTATCACAAGACCACTCTCTTGCATGTATCCTACCTGATGGACAAGATTTGCCTATGCTGGTGTCATTAAAACACGTATCTTATCACCCTTAAGGCTATTTTCTCCTTCAGTCCTTGTGGCCTGAATGCGCCCCCTGGCTGCAGCTGCTGCATGATGATTGCTCTGAACCCTCGGCTACTGCCTGTCTATAGAATGGATGAGCTATGGACTTAATTTGCATGGAACTTTGAATCTAGCTGAATCCTCTGGCTTGAAGATTGTCATAATTTTATTGCTGTTGCTATTGTTATGTCATTAATCTGGTCACAATGCTCCAGTTTTCTCACCCAGGGACCATTGTGGAAGAAGGGGAGCTAGTAGACTGTAAGGAAAGATTTCTGGAGGGGTGGCCTGTGGGTAAAATTGTAACATTTCCAGAATATCTCGCCAGGCTTTAGTTCATTTGTATATCCTCAGGGGTAGAGAGTAGTTCATTTCCATATCAATGGGTAATTACCTGGCCAACTGAGGGCAAGTCTGAACCTGAGAGGTTAAGGGGAGGAGGCTGGCTTGCTTGCTTGCTGGCTTCTTCCTAGAGCAGTGGAGAAAGATGGCCTGGGACTGCAGTTTGTGAGCAGTAAACGGGTTTTAAATTTTATTTCTCCCTTTGACTGAATTCTGTTCTTAGAGGTATTTTCCCTGGGATTTCCTCTCCCCAGACTTAAAATCTGCTTCGTTTCTGTCCTGGTTGGGAAGGCTTTGACCCACCAAGAGTATGTATTCACTGTCGCTAAAAGATATCTGAGTCCTCTGCTTGGCTGGACATCTGTGAAGTCTATCTCAAGGTCTTTAAAGGGGGCAACTCCTGTTTTCTGGACACCTGGCAGGGGTCGAGGTGCAGACTGAGCATTATTTTTGGCACAGGTCATTTACTGCTCGGCATAATGCTGGCAACTGGCTGATGTAGTATTGCTTTTTGAGGAGGGCTTCCAGTGCAGTTTTTTTTCTAGGTGCGTGAGCTGATGGTATTTGCTGACTAGATGTGTTCCGGTTACAGGTGGGAAAAAGATTGTGTTTGTCAGGCAACATTTATCACTTTTTAAAATTAGGGTGGCTCATTCCTTTGGCCCAGTCCTTTTCTTTTTTTAGTGTGCTTGGGTGGAGGGCCCTCCACTGGGGGTGTTAGGGCCATAGTGAGGGAAGGAGCTTTATCTGTTTTTTATTGGCCGCTGTTTTAGCTGCTGTATCTGCTAGCTGGTTCCCCTGTGTTATAGGGTGTTTTCCTTTTGGTGTTCTTTGCAATGTAGAATTGCTACTTTTTTTATGTTTGAGGAGATTGAAGGGCTTTTTTATATTTGGTAGGCTTAGTGTGGTGCCTGTTCTGAAGCAACCTTTATTTACAGGAAGGTGGCTCCTGTTTCTTTTGTCCAGACAGGGGGCTTTCAGTCTGATCCCCCCAGGAGGCTGTAGAGGGGTCTTGCCATTGCTGAGAATCCAGGAATCCAGATTCTGCAGAACCCAGTGGTCCACAAGAATTCTCATTTGCCTTTCTTCATCCGGGGCTGGGGCAAGAAGTTAATGACCTTTTTCCTCTCTGGTCCTAGTGCCCTTTCTCCCTGGGTGAGAAGGAAGCCCAAGTACCAGACTTGTTGCTGGCAGATTTGTGCCTTTTGCCATGATACTTGGTATCCTGAGTCTGACAGGAGTTGCAGGAGGGCCTTTGTGCCTTTTGCACAATTTTCCTGGGTGTCACTGGCAAGGAGGAGGTCATCTACATACTGCAGGAGGGCACCGCGCATGGCTTCCCTCAGAAAGCTGGCAAGGTCTGCAGCCAGTGCCTCTCCAAAGAGAGTGGGGGAGTTCTTGAACCCTTGTGGAAGCCATGTCCATATTAACTGCATCTGCCGCCCCGTATCTAGTTCAGTCCATTCTAAGGCAAACAAGAGCTGGCTTTGGGGGGCCCAGTCAGAGGCAGTAAAAGGCATCTTTTAAGTCTAGGCAAGTGAACCATTTGGCAGACCCCAAGATCTGGCTGAGGAGGGTATATGGATTTGGGATCATCAGGTGTAAAGAAACAGTTACTTTGTTAATGGCTTGCAGGTCTTGAACAGGCTGGTACCCTCCTTCTGGCCTTTTGACTAGTAGAAGCAGAGTGTTCCTGGGTGACAGACACTCTATTAGAATGCCTGCCTCTCTGAGTCTGATCAGGTGTTCCTGGATGCCTGCTCTTGCCTCTTGTGAGAGAGGATACTGCTGCTGTCTTTGTGGCTCTGAGAATAGTTGCCATCTTTTTACTGAAGGGGGATACAGGGAGGGTGACCACAGAGTGTTCTGCCCATGTGTCAACCATAAAAGTCATGTTTTGGCCCTCCACTTTCATTTTGACTGTGGGCTCATGGGGCCCAAGAGTGAGAGAGCCTGGTCCTTGTCAATCTGAGTCTGTTCCTGCCAGGCCAATAAGCCTTTCCCTATTAGGCTCTTCCCTGTAGTGACTGGGCTTCAGAGCTTTGCCTTGGTTGGGGCTTTCGTTCTTCCAATGCCCCTTCTCTTTACCATAAGCACACTGGTCCCTGGCTGGGGGCATCCTAGGCCTCCCCCTCTTGGCGGTCAGCTTTTCTCTGCCTTATGGTCATCTCTCTTTCTTTTAGGGTGGCTGCTAGGGGCCTGGCCTTTTTCTTCATTTCTCTTTCAGCCTCCCTGTAAGCCTGAACTTTTCTGTTTAGATACTTTGCAGGCAATTTTAGTCAGCCGAGTGATAATGATCCCAGCAAAGCCTTGAAGTTTTTGGAGCTTTTGTCTGATGTCTGGGGTGGCTTAAGCTATGAATGAGGTGTTGACCATTTGTTGGCTCCCTGGTGACTCAGGATTGAAGGGGGTGTAGATGCGATGAGCTTCACACAGTCTTTCATAATAGTCCCCAAGGAGACTCTCTTGGTTGTTGAGTGACTGAAGACACTTTGGTCATGTTCATAGGCTTTTGTGACCTGGCTTTGATTCCCTGGAGGAGGGCGTCTTGATATCGGCGGATCTGGTGCTCTCCCTCAGGGGTGGTGAAGTCCCACTCGGGGTGCTCCTTGGGGACAGTGATTTCAGCCTATGCACCCCAATCAAGGACCCCTGCTGCCTCCTCTAGTCTGTCTGCAGATGGGTTTGAAGAGGTATTCCATGAGTAAACCAGGGCTTGTGGCTTTTCTGATGGGGTGTCAGTCGTGAAGGGTTGATAGTAAAACATGGACCGGCTGGGCTGGATGGTCCCATATTTATTACATCTTTCAGGCTCCCGCAACTCTTGCACCAGCATCTGAAGGGTGCCTGCTCCTGGTGGAGGGTGCAGTCTGGCTGCTGGTCTGGGGGAGAGTTTGTTCACTGGTTCTGGAGTTGGCAGGGAGGCCGATGGCGGCGGGGTTTCCCGGACCAGGGGCTGCGTGCTGACGGCCCTTGTGGGCGCATAAGGTGGGGGCAATATTGGCTCTTCCTCTGGGTCACCAGCAAGACTCTGGGATGCTCAGACTTCTGTTGATTCTTTGTAGGCTTCTTTGCTGAGGCAACTAAGACCCTACCGTGTCCCTGCCTACTGCAAGCAAATCGCACCTACGGTAGGAAGGGTCTGGGCAAATCCTAACCATTAATATATGAGAACTGGTCAGGATGACCTGTGGACTGTTGGGACATCTAGGGGCCATCCTATACTAAAGGTGGGCTGTTCAGATTCACACAGGGTTTTTAACCTGCTGGGAGTTCATTTTACTCTGTAGTCTTTGAAAATTCCTTCCTCAAATTTTTTATCATGGTGTCAAGAACTGTGGGTTTCCTATGCCCTGACCCCACGTGTAATGGCACCGTGACAACAGACAAGGGATGTGTGCCTTCTCTAGAGAGGAGACCAGTCAGATGCCCATCCGTTCACACTCCTCTCAGAGACTATGATCAGCCTTGACTAAGGTGCACCCATATTAAGTCCGGGGCAAGGTCAGCCAAAGCTGAGTCACCGTTATGTCTTGGCCGCCGACCGCGATTACGGCAAAGGGCCCACTCAGATTCCGTAGCGCAGGCCACGGAATCACAGATTCAGTGCAGAGTGAATGGCTTCAGCAGCCCTGCGCACTCACTCCCACACACAGACCAGAGTTTAAACATTCCCCCCACCTGCCCACCCCGGGAATGTCTACCTGTGAGACTTCTAAGAAGTCGCAGGGACGTGATCAGGCTCCCCTTCCACCCCAACGGGTGGGACTGGCTGGGTCAGGGGCCCTGGGCCTTATCGGATTCGACGTCGGAACCAGGTCCTCACCTGCCAAGCCTCCTTGAGTCCGGCGGGAACAGCAGAGTGGGGCCTGTCCAGGACGACCTGGCAGGAGATTGCCGAAAGATCAGGCAGGGCGCGCCTTCTCCGTTGCGATCTCCCTTTCTGTCACCGCCCCGCTGTTGCCCCAAACTGATGGCAACAAAGGGCCAGCGCGGTTGGGTTTCCCGGTCAGGGAACCAAATGTTACGGAAAAACCTGAAAAACCTGGACTGGATCGCTGACGGAAGAACCAAGCAGCACTCGGAGGTCTTGGAGTGTTGAGGGATTAATTTTATACCGGCGGGCTCAGAGGGGAGTAATCTCGCAAGGTATGGGCCCCAAACAAAGGCAAGGGGAGCAATATACAGCTTTCTGCTTCCGTATCTGCAACATTTCTATGTGAACAGCAAGCAAGCAAAGGGAAATAAGTTTAGGGAGTGAGTGCCTGGCAGAGCGGGAATTAAGGGAATGTTCTGTTGTTTTTGCTGAAAAGCAGAAGGGAGCCACCTGGACTAGATTGCTGTCTTTGTAAATTTTTCACTATCAATAGGACGGTGAGGGCTGTGGGAGAAGCCTGTCCCCAAAGTCACTTTCAGCCATTTGTTATCATGGAGTTTTCCACAGGTCAGCAGTGGTCCACTTTGCGAGAATGTCCTGACCGCCGACAGCAGCGTCTCAATCGGCTGCCAGAGCTCCGAAAAGAATCTCCTCTTCCTCTACGTGCGAGCCGGAGAGCTCATTCCAGGCGGGAACCCCAGTGATTTCAGACCTGGGAATGACTGGCTCACTTTCTCAGTGCTCTCGCGACTCCTGTCCACCTCCGGTTGCTAAAGGTTCCACAGCCGACTAAGGCTGGGGAGGAGGTTTGCGGCCGGGTAAGTGGCGTTGTGAGCTGGGCCCCGGGCCGGGGACTGGAAACAGCCCAGAGGGCAGGGCTGGCGGGTGAGTGTTGGAGTGAGGGCGAAAGGGGTGGTGTTCTCCGTCCCGTGGGGTAGGCGGGACCGTCCGAGTTGAGTTAGGGGTTAGGTATTATGGTAACTGTTAATACTACGCGTATTATTTTAAAACACACAAAACAGCAACACCGCAGTGAATTTATGATGATCAAATACCAGTTAACTGATTTAAGCAGCTTTGAGGAGAAGAAATGCTGAACATGATACTTAACCAAAAGACCTAACAGCGCTACCTGCCAGGGACCTCTCTGACCTAACTTGTACCGTGTTCTCTCTAATCCGGTGCTTTAGACACAATGACCTTTCAGTTCCTGTGACACTTGAGATTCACTCCTACTGTAGAGTCTGCATTATCTGTTCCCTTTACCTGGCATGGTGTTCTGCAGAACCTCCCAGGGCTGGGAATTTGTAATTCAGTTAGAATGTCAGCTCCCCAAAAAAGCCTTTTCTGACTACTTGTGGTTTAGTCATTCAGTCACTCTGTTCATTTAAATTCATTATGTTCTACATAACACTTAGTCCTATTTGATACTTGTCTACAGTTTTACTATATATAAATATATATTAAAATATATTTACATTTACTGTAATATAGGCTTATAAGAGCATAAATAATTTTTTATACATGTCTGACACCACTTGCAGGGCCCAGGAATCCGTATGTTATTTTGTTCCTCAAGTTATTCTGGAACTGGCAGCCAGGCCCTACTTTCCTGCCCAGATATTTTGGGTATTACTAGCTGGGACTAACTGAAGAGGAACATAACATTTAGTGGCTGACAATTCCAGTTAAATATTGATTCATCATATCTCCTGATGAATCAATATTGGCTTTTTTCTTCCTTTTACCTTTGACCCTCCTTCACCTATTTCTCTCACTCTCCACCGCTGTCTCTGGTAATCTCCAATCTGTTCTCTGTATCTGAGTTTTTGTTTTGTTTTGATTTCACATATAAGAGTGATCATAGGATATTTGTCATTCTCTGACATTTCACTTAGCATAATGCCCTCAAGGTTTATCCATGTTTTCACAAATGGGAAAATTTCACTTTTTAATGGCTGATAGAAATTTTCATTCTATTTTAATAATATTCCATTCTATATATATAGCACAATTTTTTTATCCTTTCATCCATTGATGGGCAGCATTAGGTTGTTTCCATTATCTGGGCTGTTGTAAATAATGTTGTAGTGAACATGGGTTGCATATTATCTTATTGAATTAGTGTCTTTATTTTGTTCTGATAAATACCCACAAGTGGAACTGCTGGATCATATGGTAGTTTCTATTTTTTATTTTTTGAAGAAACTCCAAACTGTTTTCCAGAGTGGTTGCACCAATTTACTTTCCTACCAACAGTGCATTTTTCTCCACAACCTCTCCAATGCTTATTTCTTGTCTTGGCTTTATTATAATAGCCATTCTAACAGGTGTGAGGTGATATCTCCCTTTACTGTAACATAGGTATATAAAGCCAGGGATCTTATTTGTTTCCTGCTATATTCCCAGGACCTTGAATAAGGGCTTGGCATATAACCTGCATTCAATAAGTAGTTACTGAATGAATGAATAATAGGAAGTCCTTGGTAGCATAGAACTAACAGAATTGAGGTGGCTTAGAACATACAGAATGGGAGCCATCCCGAGGGTGAGAATATCTTGATCAGTGCTGTCCAATAAATGGGAATATAATGTGATCCACCTATGTAATTTTAAGTTTTCTAGTAGCTGCTTTAAAAAATAAAAAGGTGAAAGTAATTTCAGTGTATTTTATTTAAAAGAGTATAGTAAAAATATTAACATCTAATCAATATAAAAGTTACTAATAACTTACATTCCTTTCTTCATACATCTTTGAAAGCTGGTGTGTTTCTACTTATTGCACATTTCAATTGAAATATTCAATTTTCACTGAAAATACTTAATCTATATTGAGGTTACATGCAATTTAAAATGGGAAATGTAGATTAATATACCCAAATTACTCCAAGCATACTTAAAGGTTTTCCAAAAACTGAATTATGTTTTTAATTTAAATTTAAAAAAATGTAGTTCCTTAGTTGCATACCCACATGTACGTGTAGCTACTGTATTGGACAATACAGATATAGATCAAGGAGTGTCTATTTGTGGTTGGGTCAAGGGGTAAAGCAGAGGGTAGCACTAGAAGTATGGCATGAAGGGAAGAGGTAGGTCTAAAAAAATGCAACGTAAGCTCTTCATGCAAGTCACATTTGAGGACAGATTCCTCCGGTGCTCAAATGTAAGTGAGGTATGGCTTCCTAAAGTAGACTACTTTTTTGCAGGACTGCTGCCTAGACTTTAGGAACTCGGGGAATTATTTTGTGGGGAAGGAGAGGGTCTAGCAGTGCTGGTCATATGTACCATTTCTAAGTAGAATCTTACTGTATATGATGTGGAACAGTTATGGATATCGGATTATTTTCCTATAGATCAGTTGTTCCCAACTGGGGGTAGTTTTGCCCCTCATCCCCCTTAAGAAATTTTTGCTTGTCACAGGGAGCAGATGCTGGTGGCATCAAGGGGGTGGAAGCCAGGGACACTGCTAAACATGCTGCAAGGCAGAGGGCAGTTACAAGGAGCTGTCGGGCTGAAAATGTCAACAGCACCAAGATTGAGAAACCTTGCTCTAGAGTATTTGAGTAAGACTGAGATAGTTATCCTCTCAGAACCTCAGTATGACTTCCTTGTGATATTACTAAGGGGAAAACAGGCAGTTTTGAAGAATTTCAGAATTTGTTGTGTTTTCACTGTTGATGCACCTTTTGATTAGACTATAAAAATAGTTTCATGCTCAGGATGAGAATGTAGACCCATTAAATAAGGATGTAATATGTCCTGTGTACATAAGACTCAACATTACTTGGAATAAGGAGTTGATCTGTTTACCTTTTTATGTATGTCCTGTATCATGACCCACTGTCTCAAATATGATTGATGCCAATATAACATTATAATTACTTGCCACTCTCTTCTTTCCCTATCACCATCTCTTATTTTATCTTATGTTCCTTTCCCTATGCTCTTGTTCTTTTTTAATTCTCTTCTCCTTCCATCCTTTTCTCCTCATCTTGTTTTCCCCCTCTTCACCAGTGCCCACACATACCTCCTACTTTCCCTCCTACCCCAACACTCATCTATTTTCTCCCTTCATAGCTGTTGGCTCCTCATTCAGAATCACTACTTTACCACCATCTCCCACCTGTGTCAGTTGCCCCTCATACTCCCTGTAAATGCCTTTTACAATCACATCTATCCTGTTAAATCATGAAAACTACAAACTACAAGTTCTTGCCTCCCTCAAAATAAAAGTGCTCTCTGCAAAAGGGTGGGAGAAGCAATGCACATGCTTCTGACACAACTGTTCGAGAAACTACCTTCTACATCTGGACTCCTTTTAGAGCAGATGCTATCCATCTAGGTTGGCTCTGCTAGAACTCAGTGGTTCTTATTAGTGTCTAACATATTACATCTTCTCTTCCAATATCTGTGGCTGTGATTGAACTCAGAGCTCTTCTTTCCAACTGGTTGCACCCACAACAATTTTTTCTGTGGGGCTCTGCAGACTTATTAGGACATTACCAGATTCTTCACAGTACCAGCAACTACTTAGATCTCCTTTAGCTTCATGCCTCCTTGGCTTATACCTACAGTTATTCCAGGTCCCACTGGACTTTCTTCTCTTGCCTACATCACTCTAGGCCATCTCTGGCCCCGTATCTTTCTGTCCCTCCTTGACTCTTATCATTGCCCCTCTGGTCAACATCAAGTGGTGAACACTATGGTGGCAAATTTAAAGTCAACACCAAATCTAATAAGGGTAGCATGGTCTCAGTGCTCCAAACTAGTCTTCACTCAGCCTTTGAGGTAATAACAACTCTAAGACTAGAACAATTCCTTGTACATAACAAGAATTCAAAACTACAACCTGAGTAGAATGCTCTGTCATACAGAAGATGATAAAGGAAAATAAATCTGTCATGTCTTTACTAATTTTAGGAAAGCTAATCTCATGGTAGCCAAGATCACTTTTTACCATTGCAGAAGCCTCTCTAAATTCAAGGAAGCATAAGATCAGAAACACGAATTTCCTGTTTACAAAGATTGTGAACAGCTTCTACACATGACAGTGTTTGCAGAAAGGTAAAGGAGCAAAAGCTACCACTCAGTAAGAACCTAACTTTTTTTTTAAATAGGATGTTTCTAATACTAAAGATTTAATACTTTACTTTTATCTCAATGACCATTAAAAAAAATCTTTGAAGTACTGCTCAGATAATTATGTCATAAAAACAAATATGAGTGTGAAACAGGATGTTTTAAAAGTATTGTTTGTTATAACATTCAAAGTAAACATATTTTCTTTTAAAGGAGCGTTATGTTCAAAAGACATAAAAGTTTAGTTTATCTTTGTGATGTTGCAAGGAATGATTAAGATTCATCTTCCAATACTAGTAGACACAAAAATGATTCTGGTGGTTCTCCTACTCTCAAACACAATGCAAAAGCAAGTATGTATAATTAATATCTTCAACAAGAGATCAGATTACTTCTGATCATTTTGGTGATGGCTATTCCTAGAACCAATGGTTCATGGAAGTTTGATGGGGTTATATATTTGAATGTGCTGGGCCTTTGGCCGTAATTGCTGTCATGTTATCAAATTCTCAAATTTGGGATGTAAATCTGTTACAAATACATGAAATGATAATACATTTTTAAGCTAAAAAGAAAAAAAGTGGATTGTTCACTGTCTTAAAGTATTGGTGTCCTGAGAGTCCCTGTTTCTCATTAGTGTAGACTTCTGAGACAGGATATTACCTATAAAGGTAATTACACTCTTTTTATAGAGATGAGTTAGTAGTTTAAGTTTTTAGTTTAGGTTATTAGGTTATTGCATTTACTTTAATAATCATCTTCCTTCAATTATAATACACTCCTCTCAAGGCTGAAAAAGTGCCATAGTTATTATTACTAAAATATTTTCTTTTAGGGTGTTTGTATTTTATCTCCTATTGCTATTGCAGCCACCTCATTTGTCTCTTTTACTACCTGCTGAACTCAGAATCACACAATATAAAAGTTGGAGGTATCTTACCAGTGATCAACTTGGATAGCAATATACTTTAGAACTTCCTAAAATGATAAAAATGGCCTGTATTTATGCTGTCCCATATAGTAGCTTTTAGCCACATGTGGCTATTGAGTAGCTGAAATGTGGCTTATCACTAAGGAACCACATTTTCCATTTTATCTGAGTTAATTTAAGTTTAAATTTATATAGCCACATGTGGGTACTGGCTACCATATTGGACAGTACAGTTCTAGACCACCCTCTCCCTATCTCCCTCAGTTTATATGACCTGAGACTTAGAAGAGAGGTGATTTATCCAGTTACAGATCCTTAACACACTGTTATCCCCTTCCTACGGATTACTTACTGTTTTCCTTTCTTCAGAATATTTTCCTGCTGTCTTCTGTAATGGTTTCCTATCATTGATAAACATATTCCACAAAATGGTTATAATACCCCCCTACTTTAAAATAAAAAAGAGATAAATATTTAGGCCATTATATCAGTAATGATAGAAAACAAATAATGCTGTTTTAGTTCTTAATTCCAAAAACAGTGTTCATCTATTTTAACTTAATACAATGTACTTGATGGGCCTGGCCTTTATTATAGTACGGAAGGAGAAATGAAGGCAGAGAAAAATTTTGAATGTCTTGCCTCAAGTCATACACTGAATGGTCAAGTAAAAAGGAGCTAGAGCCAAGAGGTAAAATTCACTGTCTTCCAATCAGGCAACATAGTTATCTTGGGCTGCCAGTGAGCAGTCCTGTTAATAGACAAGGCTTTCTGAATAACTGAATTCCTCCTAAGAAACTGAACTAATTTAAAAAGAAAAGGAAATTTTACTCAGGTAGATTCTCTGGTGTCAGAGAAATTTTTAATGATGACTGAAGTTTTGTTTACATTCAGGATAATAAGGTCCCTAGGATAGATTCTCTGATAACTAACTAGGCCTGAGCATCTAAAGAACTTTTGTTACTTCCCACACATTAGTAGAGCTTATTTACTGTATGAATCCTTTGATGTCTAATAAGGGCTGAACTTACACGGAAGGGCCTCCCACACTCATCACATTCATAGGGTTTTTCACCTGTGTGGATTCTCTGATGCTGAATAAGACCTGTGCGTCCACTAAAATCTTTCCCACATTCTTTACATTTATAAGGTTTCACTCCAGTATGTACTCTATGATGTCCAATGAGATGTGAGCGTTGAATGAAGGCTTTTCCACACACATCACATTTATAGGGCTTCTCTCCAGTGTGAGTTCTCCTATGTTTACTAAGGTCTGAGCTATGACTGAAACTTTTTCCACAGTCATCACATTTATAGCGTCTTCTTTCCTTCTGCTGCCATTCAAATCTCCCCTCACTTTCAATAGCATCTTTGAATTCAGAATGCTGAGGAATGTCTTTGTTAAGTCTGTCTTTTATCTTCCCAAGGAATTCCATGTCCTTGGGCATATTGTCCTTGTGGGATGACTCTTCTTTCTTAGTTCTGGTTTTATCACCTGTAATGAACAAACAGTACACAAACAGGTCCTAATCTAGGTTTGGGAAACAAAAAGCCTATGGAAAAAAGAACATGTAAATATTATAAAAGCATTATAAAAAATGACAAGTCACATACAATGCACAAATTAGATATTTGGGACCATCAAAACATATATTGACAATATAGGGAAGAAATTAAGAAGAGGCCAGTAAGGAAGATAGCAGGATACTTTATTTGGGAATAAATAAAGGGAGGAAAAGGCAAAAATGTAAATTAAGGGGTTACCTGGTAATCCTGTGCAGAGTGGTAAATAGTAAATGGAGTCTGTAGATATGCCAAAGATAATAATGAGGGGTAGACAGGGAGATAAAAGAACAGAGATGGGTTGGGAGAGGTAAAAGTTTGAAACACACAAGGGCTGCAACATAGGTAGGTAGTAAAATCGAGCAAAAATGACGTCAGATGTTAATGGGATTGGGGATCTGAAAGGGACGTAGTAAACAGCAACCATCAAAGTAGGGATGAGTGTATGAAGAATAATTAGCTAAAAGCAGAGAGAGCATGCAGATCAGGATAAATAGAGGGAAGAAGATAAGCATGAAGTCACAGTGGATGGTCTGGTGTATGTGGTGGGCTGAATCCTTTTTTCTGAAACTGAAGTCCTTGCTGTCATCTCTTCCTGTCTAAATCCTAGCTTGGTGGTTCAGAATCACCTAGATTCTGGCTTATTAAAATATGGATTTTTGGCCTCCCACAGCACCATAGCTTCTGATTTGATGAGGCTGGAGTAGAGCCCAAGAATTTGCATTTCTAACAAGTTTCCTGGTGTGATAGATACTATTAGTCCAGGGACTACATTTTGAGAACAAATAGCCTAGCTATTATTCAGGGTCCATCTCAAATGCTGTTTCCTCCAGAAAGTCTTAATCTCATTGCATGTGTTTATTCCCTCATCCTGATCCTCATGTCCTCAACCACAAGCTTAGCACAGAACTGGGCACACAGCAAGCTCTCAATAAATATTTGATGAGTTGAATTCTATAAGAAAATAGTTGTTTTGTGATTTAGAGGGGTAAAAGATATCACCTCTTTGGCCATGCTGAAACCAACACATCACCAAACCTAGGAATCCCAACTGTGCAATGATCATTTAATTACAGATGGTGTCACTTGGCATGATGGAAACAGCAGCAAGAGCTACCAGGACATTTCAATGCCTGGGCTGGGTACAGAAAATACTGACTCTGGCTGAGCTCAGAGCCATGAATTCCATTCTTCACTGTTACCTTGCTACCAAAATTTTCTCAAATCTTACCTTCCTCCTTCAATATATATATTTTTAAATCAGGCAATAAACTTTCTCAAAGTTTAATTATTTGCTGTAAGATGATATTGTTTTGGACTCTAACTGCCACATTATCTCTAGCTAGAAATTAGAAGGACTAAAGTTAGAAAGTCTAGATTCTAGTCTTGGCTCTGCTGGCTGTTTAAATTTTGGCAGATGATAACCATTTTGGTTTTCTTATCATCTCTGTCCTACTCCTTACCTTATTGTTCAATCAGATGAGAAAATGTATGATAAAGCCTTTAATGCATGGTAGAAGTACTAGAAGTACTGCCAATTTAGCAGGGTAATAATCAAGCAAATCATGGAAATCAGAGACACTCTCATACCGTTAAGAAAAGTGTTCTTAAACATACTGGCTCAACACCTTCTTTTACATATTGGAATCACTTTTGGTTGGCTTTCATGTGGCTTATTGATGAAGATGAATATTAACGAAAAAAAAGTACACGAAGAGTTTACCCCAATGGTCAGTTCTTTATCTTCACAGTAATCTACCAGTCCTCAGGATGAGTCTCTCCCACAACTTCAGGAGAAATCTGGAGAAAATTCTCTCACCGAGACTTTGAAAGACTTTTTAGAAAAAATAAAGGGTCTGTTTTACTTGGTCAGTAATTCAAATTGTAACCCTGTCCCTTATATCTGCAACTGAACAATGTAAATAATATTGTATGGAAGCTGTCAAATGTGAACTTTTCTTATCTGAGGGACCGGCAGCCTACTTCTTGGCTAATTGGAATTTCAGGGCCTTGTTTATGTACCTCTTCCAAGTGCCTCCTAGTCCCTGGCTAATAGGATTCCAAGAGACCTTGTTTCAGAACAAAATTAAGAATATATGGTCCAAACAGCTTTTGTCAGGGCTGTTTTTCCAATATTATTTTGGCATATGTAATATCAGGAGACCTTATCAGTTACAATTCCAGGTAAATCCAGGCCTACTGGTCACTGTGATAAGGTAAGTTCACAAATACTATTTGATCACCATGTGTACAAGTTGTTTGACAGTAGAGGGGAGAAAGGACAAGGTTAAATGTTGAATGAAGTGAAACTGTAACAGAGTTAAGAAGACTATCACTTAATGCTAATGGAGAGAGGCAATGATGTGGGTTAATAGCATATCCAAAAAGTTCCCTTTGAAATGTGTTACAAAGAATTGCAGGATACACAGCTCTCCCAAGTTCTGTCATATATAAGTGACTATTATAATTTCCAGTTACATTTACAGAGACAAGCACCGTTACTGTAGTCAACAGCTAATACTACCTTGTTAGTATGGATACAATGATTTTTTTTTAAACAAGAAATACTGCATAAAAAACAGTTTCTCTATTTAAATAACAACTTTATTTTTTAAAGAAATTGGATTTTTAGTACATTATCATGATGGCTTTTAAAATTGTTCTGAACTAGCAGGCAGGAGCCCCAGATTCTGATAATCTCAGCTCAGCCTCTAATTCCTTATGGAAGCTTGTACAAGTCACAGCCACTGTGGGTATAGTTCTTCAACTGTAAAATCAGGATGTAGACCAGATATTAAATACTTTTTTATTAATTAAGTTGAAAGGCACTTCTTGAAATGTAGGTGTTGTGATTTCTACAGTTTTTTGTGTGGGGGGCAAGAGGTATTGTTCTTGGTGGGTTTTGTTTTTTGCTTGTCTTTTTTTGGTGAGGAGTGTAGTGATGGTGGTAGGGACACAGATAAAAATTGTGTAAGGCTGTTGGTGGTGTACTTTAGAAAAAAGTCTTATTTATACTGTTTAATGTAGACAGAATGCACTTTCCTAAGAATTCTCAGGCCTCACAGGATTGTTAGATCTCTTGAGACATCTGCCAGTAGATTAGACTAAGAAAATGAGTATTTTAACTGTAGAGTACCCCCATGAAAAGTTATTGTGGTAGCAGCACAAGTGTGAGCCTCTACGATTTTAGGTACAGGAAGTGTATATCCTTCTGGACTTATGCTAATGGAAAGTAGAGTGAAAGTGGTCCAGAAGTATTTATACAAAAACAAGGAAAGATCTAGAACTTGAGTTTTGCATAGGTAAGCCATTAGTCATAATCAGTAATTCTGTGTTCTACACAGAATTATGACCTATTTTATGAGTGTATGTCCTATCTTCTCCCAAAGGTAGGAAAATTCATTATATGCTTCCTCCCAGAAAAGAGATGAAGACTCCACACAGTGAAGCTTATCAAAGCTTATTAAAAGTTTGCATCCTTTAGTTTCTGCCTCCTAAAATTACTCTTGATAAGACTACATGATAAATCTAAATGCCAAATTCAGTGGACTCTTACCAGTCCTTATCCTGTGTCCTACTAGTAGCATTCATGACATCTTGCTGAAATTCTTATCTTCAGTGACACCATCCTCTTCTGCTTCTCTTAACATTCTGATAGTCCCTGCTCTGTCTCCTTTACAGAATCTTCTTCTTCCACCCAAATTTCAAATGGTGGCATGCCTCAAAATTTTGCATGTGGCTCCCTTCTCTTTTTACTTTATGTATCTTCTTGGCCAACTTCATCTATACCCATGTCTTCTATCATCCACCATGTCTTCTGTCATCTACCCAGAGATGACTCCCAAATCTCTTATCTTTTCTCCTATATCTGGAATCATGTTTTAAAGTACACTTCCTGCAGTGGATTTTATTTATTTGGAGTTTCACAGGCATGGAATATTCACATGCATAAAAATTGAACTTACTCTATTGTTCACACATATAAATCCCCCTTTTGACTTTTCTCTCAACTACCTGTACTGCTGTCTGCCAAGTTGCCCAAGTTATAAACTTGAATTAATATACTACCCCCCCACCACCATATCAAATCAGATTTGTTCGTTCTGCTTACTTACTATCTTTTGATTTGTTTTCCCCTTCCTCTCTCTCCAGTCTAGTCTACCATCCTCATATTTGAGAGTCATCTCCCCTCAACCCACCTTTTTTCTCCCTACTAGAGTTGTGTGCTCATTCACTTACAGACTTTGGACCTGTGCTTTTATATTTTAAAATAATCTTTGTCTACATTGTTCTCTGTGCCTGGAATGCTCCCTCTTCCCACCCACCTGACCATCTCAGCCAAAACAAACCTACTCTGTGATACTTTTGCAGGCCTGCCACAGGGATAGCTATCCTTTTCTTGGTAGCTCACAGTGTATTTTAACTGCTCACTTTTCTGTTTCTTAAAGAGAAGAACGTAAGTGTCTTACCTTTGTATTCCTAATATCTAGCATAGTGCCTGATATATAGCTGCTAATCAAGAAATGTTTAATGAAAAAGGAGTGAAATGAATAAAACGGAATCATCTCAACCTCACTTCTAAAGTCAACCAATAGCCAAAACTCCATTTTAAAGCACTAAAATGTCTTTTAATATAAATTATACATAATCAAATGCCATACTTTTCCGGTGTCAGCTAGAAATATCTTAGCTTAAAATAAATTTTCAGATTAGACAAATCACTTGGCATGGATCCCAGAGAATGAGAGAGCCACAATGGTAAAATTTAAAGTAGTAAGAATGGAATTCAGAATAGGTCAGAGTATAACATACTACCCAGAGAAGGCATTATGGATGTGAGAACCTCCAGAGCAAGGGGCACTGAAGAGTAGAGTTCAGGCAAACTGGAATTTCAAGTTTGTCTCCTTTTTATTGTAGCCTGGGGATACACTAGACACCTGGCTTTTAAATAGTTAGCTAGCTGATCAGCAAACCATAACTAGTCAATCCGTCATACAGAGAAACAAACAAAAAACCTGCTATACTGATTGATTCTTGCTCTCTTCCTTACTTCTTTTAGCATGGGGGTATTATGGACTGAAATGTGTCCTCTCAAAATTTATATATTGTAGCTGTAACGCCCAATTTGACTGTATTTGGAAAAAGGACCTTTAGGTAGATAATGAAGGATAAATGAGTCCTAAGGGTGAGATCCTAATCCAATACTGTTGGCATCCTTATAAAAGTAAGCAATACCAGGAGTATGTGTGTGCATAGAGAAAAGGCCATGTGAAGACACAGTGAGTCAGCTAGCTAAAAAGAGAGGCCTCATCCAGCCTCCAGAACTGTAAGAAAATAAAATTCTGTTGTTTAAGCCACACAGTTTGTGGTATTCTGTTCTGGCAGACCTAACAGACAAATACAGGGTGTCATACAAATTTCCTTGCTCAAAATGGAAATTTAAGGGAATTTGGAACTAGAATCATCAGATAACTGAAGTATAAGATATTATTAACTTGAATGACTATTTAAATATCGTTTCCCACCCACTGGACCAAAAAGCAGCTTTTAAGTCTAATGAAAAGCTAAAATACAATTTTTTTCTATGATGGGGGCCAGGGTAGGAAAAGGGATAAAATCTTCAGTAGTGAGATGGAGGACAGGCAGGAAAACATGAAAGGAGAAGATGAGTTAGAACACTCCTGTCTAACCTAAGGAACCACCCTTTTCCTCATATGTACAAAACTCTTACTCCTTACCATTCCTTTGGGTATCCCCAGGTTCCTGCTCCTGCTGGGTCTTCTTGGGATGGAGCTGCACGGTCAGTGACTTATGAGGCCTTCCCAACTTGTCCAAGAGTGTGTCCTGTTTTCCTGAATTGGCTGTCACCTTGGAATGATGAAGTAGGATTGGTCTTGTAAGTTAGATTTTGTCAAAGAACTGAAAGAATTTCAGAGAAAAGATCAAAAGAAGCATCTGCCAGGGACATAGAAAAAGGGTCAAATTCTCAATTACAAATGGTAATGACTAAAAAAGAAGAGACAGAGACTAATCTCTACAGTTTAGGATGCTGGAGAGTGAAATTCAGTGTCTCTTCTCATGGTGATCTGCAGAGGTACAGGATCATAGTCTTGGGCTTTGGAAGGTACCTTAAAATTAGCCCAACTTCCACCAAATGGGGCATTTCTTCTATAATGCATTGTCCAATATAATAGCCACGATTAAAATGGTTATTAAGTACTTGAAATGTGGCTAGTATCAACTGAGATATATGAAATGTACACACCAAATTTTGAAAACCGAGTACAAGAAAAGAAGGTAAAATACCTCATTTTAAATCTTGATTACATGATTACATATTTTGGGTTAAGTAAAATATATTTCATTTCATTTGTTATTTTTAAAATGAGACTACAAGAAAATTCTAATTATATACAAGGCTCGCATTATATTTTTATTGGACAGTGCTGTTTTATAAAATCATTGACATCTACTTGAACCCCAACTTGAATACTCCTATGGAAAGGCAGTTTTTTATTACAAGGTAGTACATTTTATTTATAGGTAGTTATGAATGTTAGAAAATTCTTTGTTTTCCTCTGAAACTTACTTGCCTTCTTGTAACTTCTCACTGATAGCCTTCCAAATGGACAAAATGCCTTTGCTTTGGTTCGGTCCATATACCCTGATCTCTCACAGCCAAATAACTGCCTCCTTTCTCACCTGCTTTTGAGGTTCATCAAGCTCTCTCTCCAGATCCTCCAGCACACTGACTGCCTCCTCTCCAGTCTCTGGATGGTGTGCCTGCACCCATGTTTGCAGGTCCCTAGGAAGAATGCTCAGGAACTGTTCCAGCACCAGTAAGTCCAAAATCTGCTCCTTGGTGTTGCATTCTGGCCTCAGCCACTGGCGGCAAAGCTTCCAGAGCTGGGTAAGAGCTTCACGGGGTCCAGGTGCATCCTGATAGCAGAGCTTCCTAAAGTGCTGCCTGAAGAGTTCCCTCCTATGAAGACTGAACTTTGGGGAGATGGAGTCCTGTCCCCAGGAATTGTCTTCTGCCTTAACTATGAGAAATCCTTTTTGTTTCTTAGGTTCCAGGGCTGTAGCCATTCTAGGCTGTTTTTCAGGAGTCTAATCCTCTATCTGGGATTGATTCAAAGAGAATCTCTTAGAATCTTGTCTAATGAAAAATGAGGAGAAATGACAAAAGCTGTTGTGAATATAAACACATAAGGAACCAGAGGTGAATAGAGAAAACAGTCTGATAGGAGGCGGTCAAAAAGAACACTAAAGCAAGGACATGAATTTGAATTTGGGCTCTGTGTAATGGAGAGCAAGTTACTTACCTATTGAGTTACAGATCCTCATCTGTAAAATTCTAACGTTTCTCATAGGGTTGATGCGTATGTAGGAGAACGTACGCAAAGCCCCTGTCCTGACAGCTGGGACTAGTAAGCTTTAATAAACACTTAGTATAACAGCTTTGTTAAAAGGCTATTTTCATCCCACACCCTGAGGTCCACGGCTCCCTAGGAGTCCCTGGTTGTGGTGTACGTGCACAAACCTAGGAAGGGGGTTAGATGGGTGCCTCCGCCTAGCAGCTCTCAACCAGACCCCTTTTCACCCCATTCTCTCCCAGTAGCTCGGCCCACGTCCACTCTTACCGCTCTGTCGAAAGATGGGGAGAGGGGCCAGCGGGGGACGGGGAGATGCGAGAGGGGGTTGCTGTTTACCGCAACTGTGCCTTGCTCGCCGCCTCCTCAACACCCAGGAGCTGGAAGAGACTTACCTCACACCCTGACAGGAACAGGTGCCACAGCTAGCGCCCTTTGGGGCCCGGAACAAAGGCTAGATTTAAACCAATCAGCGCCCGGCCGCTGTCAACGGGGCACTTCCGGGCCGCTCTAGGAAGCCTCGCCTTTGTGGCGGCAGCCCCGCTCCCATCAGCCCAAGCCAATGAAGCACTCGGGTCCTGTAAGATTCACTGGCGGGGCGCACGCACGTCTTTGCTCTTTTTAAAAAAACGTTTTCCAACTCAAGATTTTTTTTCGGTTCAATTATTAAGTAAGTAATATGAATAATATATTCACATGGTTCAAAATTTAGAAATAATAAACGTCCCTCATCATCTGGTTTTGACAACCAATGTTTTTAGTGACATATATATCGGTTCCGCATATATATATTACCCTCGCTCCTCCTCTCCCATCCTTATATGGTAGCATTTCTGCACCTTGCTTATTTTCCACCTACCATTTTGGACATTATACATAAAGGGCTTCTCTATCTTGCTTTTTTTTTTTACACGTGCATAGTATTCAATTGTTTATATGTGCCATAATTTATTAATAAATACCCCATTAATGGTCATGTTATGTTAACCTAACAAACAAAACAGTAATTTTATTACCAAAAATGGGTTTATAAGGGAAAAACAGAAAACTAATCCAACACGTGCAGCTATGGCAAAACCATAGCCAAGTCCAACAAAGCAGAGGAACCATTAATTTATGGAGAAGTTGGGAGGGGTTGATGATTTCTCAGAGGGTGAGTTGCAGGGGTAATAGGTTTCTTGTAGGGGATGCAAAGTACATCTTTTCCTTTTGGGTCTGTAATTGACTTTTTATTGTTGGGGTCTATAATTGACAATTCTTCCTATAATTGACATTGAGTGTCACTGGGCTCCGTTTTCTGGCCTCCCTATTTCATTTTAGAGAGGTTTCCCCTTATTAATTCGCACATTTCCAATCTTTTCTTTTGCAAATACTGCTGCAGTAAATTACTGTGAACATACATGATTTCTCGTGCAAGGATATATAGAATTAGTAGAGCATAGAGTAGGGGTATTTGTACTTTTGTTAGTGCCAAATTACCAATCACAGAACACACTAGCAATGTTCTTGTTTACTTATACTTGTCAACACGTTATAAAATATTTTTATCTTTGCCAATCTGATGGGTGAGAAATGCTTAGTTTTTTCCTCCCACTTTCCCTTTTGTACACAAATATTCATTGTTCACCTACTCTGCCAGGCACTGTTCTGGAATTTGTAATTTTGTGTGTGTGTGTGTGCGTGTATGTGTCAGGGAGTCAGTCAATAAACAAAACATATGGTGTATTAGATGGTGTATGTTAGGGCTCAGGAGAAAATAAAGGAAATATGGAGTATGGAGTGAGGATGAAGTAGTGTAATTTTAAATAGGGTGATCACTAGTACATTGGCATTTAAGCAACTATTGAGGGAGATGAGTGAATGGTCCATAAGAGGTAAAGATGTTTCAGGGAGAGGGATAACAAATGTTAATGCCTAGAATGGAGTATGTTTGAAATAGTCTAGGGGCAGGAAGGAGGCTTCTGAGGGAGCAAAAGGGTGTTGTGAGTAGAGAGAGGGAGAGACCTGAGGGTCTTGGGTAAGTGTAAGGATATTGGTTTTTATTTTAAGATGGGAAGCCATGTGGAATTTCTGAGGAGTAACAACATCAGACTTAGGTATTGAAACAATTTTTCTGGCTGCTGTGCTAAAAATAAACCTGCATGTGAAGTTAGTTGGACAAAGGCAGAAGCAGGGAGACAGACTCGGAAGCTATTGCTATGCTACACTGAACTAGGGAGGGCCTTTCTAAGCATGACATGAAATCCTAAACACATATAAATCAAAAGTCATAGGAAAAGATAAATAGAACTGCTGATGTAAAATCTTAGAACATTTGAATGAAGAACATAAAAACTAAAACATAAGCTCAGAGTAAAATATGCCACACATCTAAAAGACATGGCCTGATTTTCCTAATATGCAAAGAACACATAAAAAATTAATAAAATATGAACAAGCCAGTAGAAACATTGGCAAAGTACTCAAGTAGGCATTTATAGAACACAAATATTAATAGACCAAAATTAATGTTAAAATGTCTCGTTTGCTATTAAAGAATTTAAACAATAATGAGATTTTGTTATATCTTTCAGAATATTAAAGACAAAAAGATTGATAATATATAGTAATGAAAGTGTGTAAATGCAGGATGTCAGTTGTACATTTTTGGAAGGCAAGGCCTATTAAAATTAATATGTCCATACTCCTTGATCCAGTAGCTTAGCTTCTTGGAATTATCCATATAGAAATACACAAATGTTTGAACATATGTACAAAAAAATTATTTATTTGGGGAACCAAGATGTAAAACATTTGAGAATTTAAATTTCTATATGCCTAATCATTAAAAAAAATAAAAAACACCAAAGGTACATTGAGTAGAAAAAAGTACGTTATAAAATAATATCATGTGATCGTTTTGTAAAATAGTTACCTTAAATGTACTCTCAGTAACTATTGCTTGGGGTAAACTTACAGAAAAGTTGATTTCATATGTCAGATATTTCTATAAAGTTTTAACTTCTTACAAAAATTTGCTATTAATGTAAACAGGGAAAGATGATTGTTTTAAAACTTCATTTATTCTTAATAACCTACAATTTTCTTGTTTGGGGAATGTCATTAATATCCTTATTCTCTCATTAAAATCCTTTGTCTAACAAGTCATCCTATAAAAGAGCAGATCCCCCATCACTGTGCTTTTGAAAAGCAAATATAGCGATCATATAAACCTGGGTGGGACATTTAGGAAGTGCAGAAATGACTTCCAAGTAATCTTTAAAAAACTCTCCTCTTTGTGGATAAAACCTTAGAAAAAAGTTAACTTCGGCTCTTCTTTCCATTAAAAGTACATGATCGAAAGTTAAAGCCCCTTCCCTTGACTGTGGTATAACATGTCCCTCATAGCCAACTGAGCAAATTAAAAATTCAGACAATGCTGAACTATGTCCTGCTTCCCCCTTTAGTGCACAATGCACTATCAGCATGTTTCTTCCTCCTTAAACTTTGTATCAAATTCTCTAACCAGGTTTTCAAACACAAACCCTGCTATTGGTCCTGAACTTCCTGGGTAACTCAGAATATTCCTCAGGTATGCCACAGGCTTTAGTCACTCCTCAACTTCAGAAAAAAAATCAACTTGCAGGGTGTTGGATTAACTGATTATACTAACTTAAGTGGCTGAACACCAAAAAAAATGCGGCTTCCAAACACTGTCACAGATCCTGTTAAAATCCTGGCTCTAGCGCTTGGCTTAGATATGGCCTTACTCTACTCCATAAGGCCTCTCTGGCCTCTCTACTAAGGCATAAGCAGACAGTCTACTGTACGACAAACAGGGACCTCTTCATTTCTTCCTCTATTTGTATGTTCCAAAGTTCTAAAAAAACAAAAACGAAAAAACCCAAAACAAAACCTACAAGACACACAAGTGGATGATTTAAAAAAAAACCAGTAATTGGTAGATGTATATTCACAGTTGCTTTCATTGTTTAAAGAAAGAACATAAATGAACTAAGCATTCAGCTCCTGAAATTAGAAAAGGGATGAGAAAGAAACTTTCAAGGAAAAGGTTAGAAAATAAAGATAAAAGCAGAAGTAAATTAATTAGACAATAGAAAAATAGTGACGGTAATAAATAGATTCAAGAATGAAACTGTAGACTTCCGGGAAGATGGCGGTGTGAGCAGGGCGGCAGAAATCTCCTCCCAACACTATATTTATCTATGAAAACACTGAAAATACATCTATTCCTAAAAGAGAGACGAGAATACACAGGAAAGAGCACAGCGTGCAGCTACACCCGAGAGGACTCGGCACCACAAGAGGCAGGTAAGATACGGAGCCGCGACCAGGCGGGACCTGAGCCCTCCCCAACCCCAGCACACTGGCGGGAGGAGAGGATTCAGAGCCGGGAGGAAGCGGAAGTACACCCCGCGAAGTAGCCAGCCCCGGTGATCTGCGCAGGGAGCGCTGACCCACATTGCGCAGTGCAGCGGAGATTGGAGAGACAGAGGGGCAGGATCTGGGCAGGGAACGCGCCAGGGTGCTTGCAGCTGGCTCCCGGGAAGGAAAAAAAAAAGTGCGTGCTTTCTTCAGCGGTCTTAAAGAGACAGGAGCCTAGCGGAGGAGCCAGATCGCCCCAGCACACTCAGCCCAGCAGGCTGGGAGTCCTGGGGAGTTACAGACGCCTTAGCTGGCGACTGAGGAAGCGTAGCCATACTTAACACTTCTCACTGAGATCAACAGCCTCCTACTCGTTACCACCCCTGCCAGAGCGAAAAAGGGCCCTGCGGAGCGGCACCGTCACAGCTGTGGAACAGTGGGGCAATAGCGCCACCTAGAGCATTCCCAAAGAATCTACGTCCGGTGGGCATTTTTTTTTGTTTTGTTTTTGTTTTTTCTTTTCTTTCTTTTTTTCTTTTTTTCTTTTTCTTTTTTTTTCTTTTTTTATCTTTTTTTCTCTCTCTTTTTTTCTCCTCTTCTCTTTTTAAAGTCTTAAAAAGCCCAGCTGACATACGTGGCAACTATCAGTGACCAAATTATACAGCCATGAAAAGACAGAGGAATATGGTTCAGACCAAAATCAACAAGACAACCCCAGAGAGGGAGTCTGAAGGGATGGAAATGCACAGCTTCCCTGAAAAAGAATTCAGAATAAAAGTCATAACCATGCTGATGGACCTACAGAGAAATGTGCAAGAGCTGAGGGAGGAAGTGAGGGAACTGAGGAAAGACAATACAGAAATCAGACAAGCGATCGACGGGCTTAACAGCAGAATGGATGAGATGCGAGAGACTGTTAATGGAATAGAAAACAGAGAACAGGAGTACAGAGCAGCTGAGGCAGAGAGAGATAAAAGGATTTCTAGGAATGAAAGAATATTAAGAGAACTGTGTGACCAATCCAAACGGAACAATATTCGCATTATAGGAGTACCAGAGGAAGAAGAGAGAGAAAAAGGGATAGAAAGTGTCTTTGAAGAAATAATTGCTGAAAACTTTCCCTCACTGGGGAAGGAAGTAGTCTCGCAGTCCACCGAAGCTCATAGATCTCCCAACACAAGGGACCCAAGGAAGACAACACCAAGACACATAATAGTTAAGATGGCAAAGATCAAAGATAAAGACAGGGTATTAAAAGGCAGCTAGAGAGAGAAAAAAGATCACCTACAAAGGAAAACACATCAGACTATCATCAGACTTCTCAACAGAAACCTTACAGGCCAGAAGAGAATGGCATAATATATTTAACGCTATGAAACAGAAGGGCCTCGAACCAAGAATATTGTATCCAGCACGATTATCATTTAAATATGATGGAGGGATTAAACAATTTCCAGATAAACGAAAGTTAAGAGAGTTTGCCTCTCATAAACCACCACTACAGGATATCTTAAATGGACTGCTCTAGAGGGAAGCACACCTAAGGCTAAAAAGATGTCACCAGAGAAAAAAAATCATAGCAAAGAAAGCAGACCATCCAAATACCAACTAAAGGCAAAGAATAAAACACCTATTATAGAAAGAATGGAGGAGGAGGAATAAGAAGGGAGAGAAAGAAAGAAACATCAGACTGTGTTTACAATAACTTAACAAGAAAGTTAAGTTAGATTGTTAGATAGTAAAGAAGCAACCCTTGAACACTTGGTAACCACGAATCTAAAGCCAGCAATGGCAATAAGTACATACCTATCAATAATCACCCTAAATGTAAATGGACTGAATGCACCAATCAAAAGACACAGAGTAACAGAATGGATAAAAAAGCAAGACCCATCTATATGCTGCCTACAAGAAACTCACCTCAAATCCAAAGATATACACAGACTAAAAGTGAAGGGATGGAAAAAGATATTTCATGTAAACAACAAAGAGAAAAAAGCAGGTGTTGCAGTACTTGTATCAGACAAAATAGACTTCAAAACGAAGAAAGTAGCAAAAGATAAAGAAGGACATTACATAATGATAAAGGGGTCAGTCCAACAAGAAGATATAACCATTATAAATATATATGCACCCAACACAGGAGCGCCAGCATATGTGAGACAAATACTAACAGAATTAAAGGAAGAAATAGACAGCAATGCATTCATCTTAGGAGACTTCAACACACCACTCACTCCAGAGGACAGATCAACCAGACAGAAAATAAGTAAAGACACAGAGGCACTGAACAACACACTAGAACAGATGGACCTAACAGACATCTACAGAACTCTACACCCAAAAGCAACAGGATACACATTCTTCTCAAGTGCACATGGAACATTTTCCAGAATAGACCACATACTAGGCCACTAAAAGAACCTCACTAATTTCAAAAATATTGAAATCCTACCAAACAACTCCTCAGATCACCAAGGTATAAAACTAGAAATAAATTTTAGAAAGAAATCAAAAAGGCTCACAAATACATGGAGACTTAAAAACACTCTCCTAATTAATCAGTGGGTTAATGACCAAATCAAAACAGAAATCAAAGAATATATTGAGACTAATGACAACAACAACACAAAGCCACAACTTCTGTGGGACGCAGCAAAGGCAGTTGTAAGAGGAAAGTATATTGCAATCCAGGCCTATTTAAAGAAGGAAGAACATTCCCAAATGAATAGTCTAAAGACACAATTACTGAAATTGGAAAAAGAAGAACAAATGAGGCACAAAGTCACCGGAAGGAGGGACAAAATAAAGATTAGAGAAGAAATAAATAAAATTGAGAAGAATTAAACAATAGAAAAAATCAATAAAACCAAGAGCTGGTTCTTTGAAAAAATAAACAAAATAGATAAACCCCTAGCCAGACTCATTAAGAGAAAAAGAGAATCTACACACATAAACACAATCAGAAATGAGAAAGGAAAAATCACGACGGACCCCACGGAAATACAAAGAATCATAAGAGAATATTATGAGAATCTATATGCTAACAAGCTGGAAAACATAGAAGAAATGGACAATTTCTTAGAAAAATACAACCTTCCAAGACTGACCAAGCAAGAAACAGAAAAACTAAACAGACCAATCACCAGTGAAAAAATCGAATTGGTAATCAAATAACTACACAAGAACAAAACCCCTGGGCCTGATGGATTCACCTCTGAATTCTACCAGACATATAGAGAAGAAATAACACCGATTCTCCTTAAAGTTTTCCAAAAAATAGAACAGGAGGGAATACTTCCAAACTCATTCTATGAAGCCAGCATCACTCTAATACCAAAACCGGGCAAAGACCTCACCAAAAAATAAAATTACAGACCAATATCCCTGATGAACGTAGATGCAAAAATACTCAACAAAATATTAGCAAACCGAATTCAAAAATACATCAAGAGGACCATACACCATGATCAAGTGGGATTCATCCCAGGGATGCAAGGATGGTACAACATTCGAAAATCCATCAACATCATCCACCACATCAACAAAAAGAAGAACAAAAACCACATGATCATCTCCATAGATGCTGAAAAAGCATTTGACAAAATTCAGCATCCATTCCTGATTAAAACTCTCAACAAAATGGGTATAGAGGGCAAGTACCTCAACATCATAAAGGCTATGTATGACAAACCCACAGCTAACATCATACTTAACGGCGAGACGCTGAAAGCTTTTCATCTAAGATCGGGAACAAGACAAGGATGCCCACTCTCTCCACTGTTATTCAACAAAGTACTGGAGGTCCTAGCCACAGCAATCAGACAAAACAAAGACATACAAGGTATCCAGATTTGTAAAGAAGAAGTCAAATTGTCACTATTTGCAGATGATATGATACTGTACATAAAAAACCCTAAAGACTCCATTCCAAAACTACTAGAACTAATATGTGAATTCAGCAAAGTTGCAGGATACAAAATTAACACACAGAAATCGGTTGCTTTCCTATACACTAATGATGAACTAACAGAAAGAGAAATGAGAAAAACAATTCCACTCACAATTGCATCAAAAAGAATAAAATACCTAGGAATAAACCTAACGAAGGAAGTGAAAGACCTGTACTCTGAAAACTACAAGACTCTCCTAAGAGAAATTAAAGAGGACACTAACAAATGGAAATGCATCCCATGCTCTTAGCTAGGAAAAATAAATATTTTCAAAATGGCTATACTACCAAAAGCAATCTACAGGTTCAATGCAATCCGTATCAAAATACCAACAGCTTTCTTCAATGAACTGGAACAAATAATTCTAAAATTCATATGGAACCACAAAAGACCCCAAATAGCCAAAGCAATCCTGAGAAGGAGGAATAAAACAGGGGGAATTACAGTCCCTGACTTCAAGCTGTACTACAAAGCCACAGTAATCAAGACAATTTGGTATTGGCACAAAAACAGACCCACAGACCAGTGGAACAGAATAGAAAATCCAAACATTAACCCAAACATATACAGTCAATTAATATTTGATAAAGGAGCCTTGGATATACAATGGGGAGATGACAGCCTCTTCAGCAGCTGGTGTTGGAAAAACTGGACAGCTACATGTAAGAGAATGAAACTGGACTACTGTCTAGCCCCATACACAAAGGTAAACTCAAGGTGGATCAAAGACCTGAATGTAAGTCATGAAACCATAAAACTCTTAGAAAAAAGCATAGGCAAAAATCTCTTGGACATAAACATGAGCGACTTCTTCATGAACATATCTCCCGGGCAAGGGAAACAAAAGCAAAAATGAACAAGTGGGACTATATCAAGCTGAAAAGCTTCTGTACAGCAAAGGACACCATCAGTAGAACAAAAAGACATCCTACAGTATGGGAGAATATATTCATAAAAAACGTATCTGATAAAGGGTTGACATCCAAAATATATAAAGAACTCATGCACCTTAACAAACAGAAAGCAAATAATCCAATTAAGAAATGGGCAGAGGACATGAATAGACACTTCTCCAAAGAAGAAATTCAGATGGCCAACAGGCACATGAAAAGATGCTCCACATCGCTAATCATCAGAGAAATGCAGATTAAAACCACAATGAGATATCACCTCACACCAGTGAGGATGGCCAACATCCAAAACACAAACAACAACAAATGTTGGCGAGGATGTGGAGAAAAGGGAACCCTCCTACACTGCTGGTGGGACTGCAAATTAGTTCAACCATTGTGGAAAGCAGTATGGAGGTTCCTCAAAAAACTCAAAATAGAAATACCATTTGACCCAGGAATTCCACTCCTAGGAATTTACCCTAAGAATGCAGCAGCCCAATTTGAAAAGGACAGATGCATCCCTATGTTTATTGCAGCACTATTTACAATAGCCAAGAAATGGAAGCAACCTAAGTGTCCATCAGTAGATGAATGGATAAAGAAGATGTGGTACATATACACAATGGAACATTATTCAGCCATAAGAAGAAAACAAATCCTACCTTTTGTAACAACATGGATGGAACTAGAGTGTATTATGCTCAGTGAGATAAGCAAGCCGAAAAAGACAAGTATCAAATGATTTCACTCATATGTGCAGTATAAGAACAAAGAAAAAACAGAAGGAACAAAACAGCAGCAAACTCACAGAACCCAAGAACAGACTAATAGTTACCAAAGGGAAAGGTACTGGGGAAAATGGGCGGGAAGGGAGGGATAATAGGGAAAAAGGGGCATTACGATTAGCAGATGTAATGTTGGGGGGGCACGGGGAGGGCAGTACAACTCAGAGAAGACAAGTAGTGATTCTATAGCATCTCACTACGCTGATGGACGGTGAGTGTAATGGGGTTGGTGGGGGGGACCTGATGAAGGGGTAGTTTAATAATCATAATATTGTACATGTAATTGTAAATTAATGATAATAAATAAATTATATTTAAAAAAATGCAAAAAAAAAAAGAATGAAACTGTAGCCTGAGGATTCTCAAGATGGCAGCGTGAGTAGGGTGGGGGAAATCTCCTCCCAAAACCACATATACTTTGAAAATACGGTGAAGACAACTATTCCTAAAAGAGTGACTAGAAGATACAGTACAACAGCCAGGCTACAGCTACATCTACAAGAACTCAGCATCTCACAAAAACAGTAAGATGCAAAGCCGAGACCCAGCGGGACCTAAGCACTTCCCCCACCCCAGCTCACCGGCAGGAGGAAAAGAATCAGAGGGAGGGAGTGGAAGCACAGGACTTCTAAATAACCAGCCCTAGTAATCTGCACCAGGAGCAGAGACACCTTTTGCATGGTGTAGTAGACAGACGAATGGAAAAACAAAATCCGAGACTAAGACTGAACAGGTTCCCACAGCCAGCTGAATTGGAACAAAAGAAAAGTGGGTGCTTTAAAAGCCTTAAAGGAACAAAGGTTTAACAGGTGGACAAAAGCGTCCTGGCACCCTCAGCCCAGCAGGCTCAGAACTTTAAGGAACTTCAGGCACACCAACCCCCTGGGTGGCAATACAGCACTGAAGCCCCTCACAGCGATAAGAGCCTGATGTTCATTCCCCACTGCCAACACTGCAAGCAACTGGCTGACCCGCCATTGCTGCAGAGCTACCACGGAGCAGCCCTGCCCACAGCAACCACACAGAGGCTTCTCCCAGCATGCAGTTAACTGAGCCAGAACTAGAGGCTTCCCCCTGCCCTCAGTTGACCGACACAGTGGAGAGCGATGCAGAGTCGGGAAGGCACAAAGGCTTTATTCACGTGGTGAACATGCGCTGCTAGCCTGCAACCCCCACCACTGCCCTAGGCCCTCCCGAGGGCTACCCCACCCATGGCAGCTCAGGGGATTAACTGAGAGGGTGCCTCCTGCATGCAGCTGAACAGCATAGGCAGAGGAATCCGGCATGGAGTCTGTGAAATACTTAGGGGTTCTGCTCTCATGGCAAACATGGACTTTTTGCCTGCAACCACTGCCAGTGCCCTAGGTGATCCCGAGAGCCACCCCATCCACAGCAGCTCAGGAGATCAACCCAGAGGCTGCTCCCTGTGTGCAGTTGCCTGGCAGAAGCAGCAGAAACAAGCACGGAGTCCTGAAAGCACAAAGGGGTGCCGTACTCATGGAAGAACACACACGGCTTGCCTGTGACCCCCACCAGTGACCTAGGCCATCCTGAAGGCCGCCCCGACCACAGCAGCTCAGGAGATTAACCCAGACGCTGCTCCCTTTATGCGGTTGACTGGCACAGGCAGCGGAGATGGGCAAGGTGACCAGCAAGCAAGAAGGGACTTTTTTCCCCAAGCTGACACACACACCAACCACCGGCAAACACTTCCATAACCATGAAAGGCAGAAGAACCTCGATCAGTCCAAAATCCCACAAACACCAGACAGAGGGCTGGCTGAGACAGAAATGAGCAATCTTCCTGAAAAATAATTCAAAATAGAGTTAGAAGCATGCTGGTGGAGCTACAGAGAAATATGCAAGAGCTAAGGAATGAATTCTGGAGGGATACAACAGAAATGAAACAAACAATAGAAGGATTTAAGAACAGAATGGATGAGGTGCAAGAGACTGTCAATGGAATAGAAATCAGAGACAGGAATACAGAGAAGCTGAGGCAGAGAGAGATCAAAAGATCTCTAGGAATGAAAGAATATTAAGAGAACTGTGTGACCAATCCAAACGGAACAATATTCGCATTATAGGGGTACGAGAAGAAGAAGAGAGAGAAAAAGGGATAGAAAGTGTCTTTGAAGAAATAATTGCTGAAAACGTCCCCAAGCTGGGTAAGGAAATAGTCTCTCAGACCATGGAAGTCCATAGATCTCCCAACACGAGGGACCCCAGGGGGACAACACCAAGACATATAATAATTAAAATGGCAAAGATCAAAGAAAAGGACAGATTATTAGAAGCAGCCAAAGAGAGAGGAAAAAGATCACCTACAAGGGAAAACCCATTAGGCTATTATCAGACTTCTCAGCAGAAAACTTACAGGCCAGAAGAGAATGGCATGATATATTCAGTGCAATGAAACAGAAAGGCCTCAAACCAAGAATACTGTATACAGCACGATTATCATTTAAATTTGAAGTAGGGATTAAACAATTCCCAGATAAGCAAAATTGAGGGGATTTACTTCTCACAAACCATCTCTACACTGTATTTTAAAGGGACTGCTCCACATGGAAGTGCTCCTAAGGATAAACAGATGTCACCAGAGAAAATAAAACCACAGCAAAGAAAATAGACCAACCAAATACTAACTAAATGCAAAATAAAATCAGCTATCCAGAAAGTCAGTCAAGGGAAACAGAAAAGGGTACACAATAAAACACCTAAATATAAAGAGTGGAGGAGGAAGAAAAAGAAGGGAGAAAAATAAAGAATCACCAGACAGTTTACAATAGAATAATAACTGAGTTGTTAGAAGCATAGATAGCAAGGAAGCTGCCCTTGAAGCTTTGGTAGCGATGAATCCAAAGCCACAATGGCAATAAGTAAATATCTATTGATAATCACCCTAAATGTAAATGTACTGAATGCACCAATCAAAAGAAAAAAGAAATAGAATGGATAAAATAGCAAGACCCATCTATATGCTGCCTACAAGAGACTCACCTCAACCCCAAAGATATACACAGATTAAAAGGGAAGGGAAGGAAAAAGATATTTCATACAAACAAATGGCAGAAAAAAGCAGGTGTTGCACTACTTGTATTAGGCAAAATAGACTTCAAAACAAAGAAAGTAACAAGAGATAAAGAAGGACATTACATAATGATAAAAGAGTCATTGGAACAAGAGGATATACTCATTATAAGTATCTATGCACCCAACAGAGGAGCACCCACATATATGAAACAAATACTAACAAAATTAAAGGAGGAAATAGAATGCAAAACATTCATTCTGGAGAACTGAAAAAACCACTCACTCCAAAGGGCTGATCAACAAGACAAAAAATAAGTAAAGACACAGAGGCACTGAACAACACACTAGAACAGATAAACAGAACAGACATCTACAGAACACTACACCCAAAAGCAGCAGGATAAACATTCTTCTCAAGTGCACATGGAACATTTTCCAAAATAGACCACATACTAGCCACAAAAAGAACCTCAGTAAATTCAAAAATATTGAAATTCTACGAACCAACTTCTGAGATCACAAACATATAAAACTAGAAATAAATTATACAAAGAAAAAAAAAGGCTCACAAATACATGGAAGCTTAATAACATGCTCCTAAATAATCAATGGGTGAATGACAAAATTAAAACAGAGATGAAACAATATATGGAGACAAATAACAATAACACAAAGCTGCAACTTCTGAGGGATGCAGCAAAGGCAGTTCTAAAAGGAAAGTATATTGCAATCCAGGCCTATTTAAAGAAGGAAGAACAATCCCAAATGAATAGTCTAAAGTCAGAATTATTGCAATTGGAAAAAGAAGAACAAATGAGCCCAAAGTCACCAGAAGGAGGGAGATAATAAAGATCAGAGAAGAAATAAATAAAATTGAGAAGAATAAAACAATAGAAAAAAACAATGAAACTAAGAGCTGGTTCTTTGAAAAAGTAAACAAAATACATAAACCCCTAGCCAGACTTATTAAGAGAAAAAGAGAACCTAAACACATAAACATAATGAGAAATGAGAAAGGAAAAATCACGATGGTCCCCACAGAAATACAAACAATTATAAGAGAATACTATGAAAATCTATACGCTAACAAGCTGGAAAACCTAGAAGAAATGGGCAAATTCTTATAAAAATACAACCTTCCAAGACTGACCAAGCAAGAAACAGAAAACCTAAACAGACCAATCACCAGAAACTAAATTGAATCGGTAATCAAAAAACTACCTAGGAGTTTCCGGGAAGATGACGGTGTGAGCAGGGCAGCAGAAATCTCCTCCCAACACTATATTTATCTACGAAAACACAGAAAATACATCTATTCCTAAAAGAGAGACGAGAATACACAGGAAAGCGCACAGTGTGCAGCAGCTACACCCGAGAGGACTCGGCACGCCAAGAGGCGGGTAAGATACGGAGCCGCGATCCGGCGGGACCCGAGCACTCCGCCACCCCAGCGCACCGGCGGGAGGAGAGGATTCAGAGCTGGGAGGGAGTGGAAGTACACCCCACGAAGTAGCCAGCCCCGGTGATCTGCGCAGGGAGTGCTGACCCACATCGCACAGTGCAGCGGATATTGGAGAGACAGAGGGGCAGGATCTGAGCAGGGAACGCTCCCGGGACGGAAAAAAAAAAGCGTGCGATATCTTCAGCGGTCTTAAAGAGACAGGAGCCCAGCGGAGGAGCCGGATCACCCCAGCACACTCAGTTCAGCAGGCTGGGAGTCCTGGGGAGTTTCAGACGCCTTAGCTGGCGACTGAGGAAGCGTAGCCATACTTAACACTTCTCACTGAGATCAATAGCCTCCCATTCATTCCGACCCTGCCAGAGCGATAAACAGCCCTGCGAATCGGTGCAGTCACAGCCGTGGAATAGTGGGGCAACAGCGCCACCTAGAGCATTCCCACAGAATCTATGTCCAGTGGGCATTTTTTTTTGTTTTTTCTGTTTTGTTTTTGTTTTTTCTCTTCTTTTTTTCTTTTTTTTCTTTCTTTCTTTCTTTCTTCTTTTTTTTTTCTCTTTTTTTTCTTCTCTTTTTAAAGTCTTAAAGAGCCCAGCTGACATATGTGGCAACTATCAGTGACTAATTCTATAGCCATGAAAAGACAGAGGAATATGGTTCAGACCAAAATCAACCAGACAAACCCAGAGAGGGAGTCTGAAGGGATGGAAATGCACAGCTTCCCTGAAAAAGAATTCAGAATAAAAGTCATAACCATGCTGATGGACCTACAGAGAAATGTGCAAGAGCTGAGGGAGGAAGTGAGGGAACTGAGGAAAGACAATACAGAAATCAGACAAGCGATCGACGGGCTTAACAGCAGAATGGATGAGATGCAAGAGACTGTTAATGGAATAGAAAACAGAGAACAGGAGTACAGAGCAGCTGAGGCAGAGAGAGATAAAAGGATTTCTAGGAATGAAAGAATATTAAGAGAACTGTGTGACCAATCCAAACGGAACAATATTCGCATTATAGGAGTACCAGAGGAGGAAGAGAGAGAAAAAGGGATAGAAAGTGTCTTTGAAGAAATAATTGCTGAAAACTTTCCCTCACTGGGGAAGGAAGTAGTCTCGCAGTCCACCGAAGCTCATAGATCTCCCAACACAAGGGACCCAAGGAAGACAACACCAAGAAACATAATAGTTAAGATGGCAAAGATCAAAGATAAAGACCGGGTAGTAAAGGCAGCTAGAGAGAGAAAAAAGATCACCTACAAAGGAAAACACATCAGATTATCATCAGACTTCTCAACAGAAACCTTACAGGCCAGAAGAGAATGGCATGATATATTTAACGTTATGAAACAGAAGGGCCTGGAACCAAGAATATTGTATCCAGCACGATTATCATTTAAATATGATGGAGGGATTAAACAATTTCCAGATAAACGAAAGTTGAGAGAGTTTGGCTCTCATAAACCACCACTACAGGATATCTTAAATGGACTGCTCTAGATGGAAGCACACCTAAGGCTAACGAGATGTCACCAGAGGAAAAAAAATCATAGCAAAGAAAGCAGACCATCCAAATACTAACTAAAGGCAAAGAATAAAACACCTATTACAGAAAGAATGGAGGAGGAGGAATAAGAAGGGAGAGAAAGAAAGAAACATCAGACTGTGTTTACAATAAATTAACAAGAAAGTTAAGTTAGATTGTTAGATAGTAAAGAAGCAACCCTTGAACCCTTGGTAACCACGAATCTAAAGCCAGCAATGGCAATAAGTACATACCTATCAATAATCACCCTAAATGTAAATGGACTGAATGCACCAATCAAAAGACACAGAGTAACAGAATGGATAAAAAAGCAAGACCCATCTATATGCTGCCTACAAGAAACTCATCTCATATCCAAAGACATACACAGACTAAAAGTGAAGGGATGGAAAAAGATATTTCATGCAAACAACAAAGAGAAAAAAGCAGGTGTTGCAGTACTTGTATCAGACAGAATAGACTTCAAAACGAAGAAAGTAGCAAAAGATAAAGAAGGACATTACATAATGATAAAGGGGTCAGTCCAACAAGAAGATATAACCATTATAAATATATATGCACCCAACACAGGAGCGCCAGCATACGTGAGACAAATACTAACAGAGTTAAAGGAGGAAATAGACAGCAATGCATTCATCTTAGGAGACTTCAACACACCACTCACTCCAGAGGACACATCAACCAGACAGAAAATAAGTAAAGACACAGAGGCACTGAACAACACACTAGAACAGATGGACCTGACAGACATCTACAGAACTCTACACCCAAAAGCAACAGGATACACATTCTTCTCAAGTGCACATGGAACATTTTCCAGAATAGACCACATACTAGGCCACTAAAAGAACCTCAGTAATTTCAAAAATATTGAAATCCTACCAAACAACTTCTCAGATCACCAAGGTATAAAACTAGAAATAAATTTTAGAAAGAAATCAAAAAGGCTCACAAATACATGGAGACTTAACACTCTCCTAATTAATCAATGGGTTAACGACCAAATCAAAATAGAAATCAAAGAATATATGGAGACTAATGACAACAACAACACAGAGCCACAATTTTTGTGGGTAGCAGCAAAGGCAGTTCTAAGAGGAACGTATATTGCAATCCAGGCCTATTTAAAGAAGGAAGAACATTCCCAAATGAATAGTCTAAAGACACAATTACTGAAATTGGAAAAAGAAGAACAAATGAGGCCTAAAGTCACCAGAAGGAGGGACATAATAAAGATTAGAGAAGAAATAAATAAAATTGAGAAGAATAAAACAATAGAAAAAATCAATAAAACCAAGAGCTGGTTCTTTGAAAAAATAAACAAAATAGATAAACCCCTAGCCAGACTCATTAAGAGAAAAAGAGAATCTACACACATAAACACAATCAGAAATGAGAAAGGAAAAATCACGACGGACCCCACAGAAATACAAAGAATCATAAGAGAATATTACGAGGATCTATATGCTAACAAGCTGGAAAACAAAGAAGAAATGGACAACCTCTTAGAAAAATACAACCTTCGAAGACTGACCAAGCAAGATACAGAAAAACTAAACAGACCAATCACCAGTGACGAAATCGAATTGGTAATCAAAAAACTACCCGAGAACAAAACCGCTGGGCCTGATGGATTCACCTCTGAATTCTACCAGACATATAGAGAAGAAATAACACCGATTCTCCTTAAAGTTTTCCAAAAAATAGAAGAGGAGGGAATACTTCGAAACACATTCTATGAAGCCACCATCACTCTAATACCAAAACCGGGCAAAGACCTCACCAAAAAATAAAATTACAGACCAATATCCCTGATGAACGTAGATGCAAAAATACTCAACAAAATATTAGCAAACCGAATCCAAAAATACATCAAGAGGACCATACACCATGATCAAGTGGGATTCATCCCAGGGATGCAAGGATGGTACAACATTCGAAAATCCATCAACATCATCCACCACATCAACAAAAAGAAGAACAAAAACCACATGGTCATCTCCATAGATGCTGAAAAAGCATTTGACAAAATTCAGCATCCATTCATGATTAAAACTCTCAACAAAATGGGTATAGACGGCATGTACCTCAACATCATAAAGGCTATATATGGCAAACCCACAGCTAACATCATACTTAACAGCGAGATGCTGAAAGCTTTTCATCCAAGATCAGGAACAAGACAGGGATGCCCACTCTCTCCACTGTTATTCAACATAGTACTGGAGGTCCTAGCCACAGCAATCAGACAAAACAAAGACATACAAGGCATCCAGATTGGTAAAGAAGAGTCAAATTGTCACTATTTGCAGATGACATGATACTGTACATGAAAACCCCTAAAGACTCCACTCCAAAATTACTAGAACTAATATCTGAATTCAGCAAAGTTGCAGGATACAAAATTAACACACAGAAATCTGTTGCTTTCCTGTACACTAACGATAAACTAACAGAAAGAGAAATCAGAAAAACAATTCCATTCACAATTGCATCAAAAAGAATAAAATACCTAGGAATAAACCTAACGAAGGAAGTGAAAGACCTGTACTCTGAAAACTACAAGACTCTCCTAAGAGAAATTAAAGAGGACACTAACAAATGGAAATGCATCCCATGCTCTTGGCTAGGAAGAATAAATATAGTCAAAATGGCTATACTACCTAAAGCAATCTACAGATTCAATGCAATCCCTATCAAACTACCAACAGCTTTCTTCAATGAACTGGAACAAATAATTCTAAAATTCATATGGAACCACAAAAGACCCCGAATAGCCAAATCAATCCTGAGAAGGAGGAATAAAACAGGGGGAATTACACTCCCTGACTTCAAGCTCTACTACAAAGCCACAGTAATCAAGACAATTTGGTATTGGCACAAAAACAGACCCACAGACCAGTGGAACAGAATAGAAAATCCAAGCATTAACCCAAACATATACAGTCAATTAATATTTGATAAAAGTGCCTTGAATATACAATGGGGAGATGACAGCCTCTTCAGCAGCTGGTGTTGGAAAAACTGGACAGCTACATGTAAGAGAATGAAACTGGACTACTGTCTAGCCCCATACACAAAGGTAAACTCAAGGTGGAGCAAAGACTTGAATGTAAGTCATGAAACCATAAAACTCTTAGAAAAAAACATAGGCAAAAATCTCTTGGACATAAACATGAGCAACTTCTTCATGAACATATCTCCCCGGGCAAGGGAAACAAAAGCAAAAATGAACAAGTGGGACTATATCAAGCTGAAAACTTCTGTACAGCAAAGGACACCATCAGTAGAACAAAAAGACATCCTACAGTATGGGAGAATATATTCATAAAAAACGTATCTGATAAAGGGTTGACATCCAAAATATATAAAGAACTCATGCACCTTAACAAACAGAAAGCAAATAATCCAATTAAGAAATGGGCAGAGGACATGAATAGACACTTCTCCAAAGAAGAAATCAGATGGCCAACAGGCACATGAAAAGATGCTCCACATCGCTAATCATCAGAGAAATGCACATTAAAACCACAATGAGATATCACCTCACACCAGTGAGGATGGCCAACATCCAAAACACAAACAACAACAAATGTTGGCGAGGATGTGGAGAAAAGGGAACCCTCCTACACTGCTGGTGGGACTGCAAATTAGTTCAACCATTGTGGAAAGCAGTATGGAGGTTCCTCAAAAAACTCAAAATAGAAATAGCATTTGACCTAGGAATTCCACTCCTAGGAATTTACCCTAAGAATGCAGCAGCCCAATTTGAAAAGGACAGATGCACCCCTATGTTTATTTCAGCACTATTTACAATCGCCAAGAAATGGAAGCAACCTAAGTGTCCATCAGTAGATGAATGGATAAAGAAGATGTGGTACATATACACAATGGAATATTATTCAGCCATAAGAAGAAAACAAATCCTACCATTTGCAACAACATGGATGGAGCTAGAGGGTATTATGCTCAGTGAAATAAGCCAAGCCGAAAAAGACAAGTATCAAATGATTTCACTCATATGTGGAGTATAAGAACAAAGAAAAAAACTGAAGGAACAAAACAGCAGCAGACTCACAGAACCCAAGAACGGACTAATAGTTACCAAAGGGAAAGGGACTGGGGAAAATGGGCGGGAAGGGAGGGATAAGAGGGAAAAAGGGGCATTACGATTAGCAGATGTAATGTTGGGGGGGCACGGGGAGGGCAGTACAACTCAGAGAAGACAAGTAGTGATTCTATAGCATCTCACTACGCTGATGGACAGTGACTGTAATGGGTTGGTGGGGGGGACCTGATGAAGGGGTAGTTTAATAATCGTAATATTGCACATGTAATTGTAAATTAATGATAATAAAATAAATTATATTAAAAAAATAATAAATAAATAAATAAAAATAAAGTTCCTGGCATATGCACCCCCCACCCCAAGCCTGGCCCAGGATTTTACATAGGGTGGGCCTTCCGTAAACATCCTGGTGGTGAAGGGTAGGCCCTAGGGAATACCCACTTTTCTCTTCTGTGGGGGTTAACTTCTATAAGTTCACTAGAGGTAGGTTCCATGTTAAGTGATTATATAAAGTAACCCTGAAGTTTCATGGATAAAGCTGGTTCTCTTGTTTCCTTTATGTGGCAGATGTGGTAGAAATGGGGGTCAGCAGTTTGCCTGGGTGACTTAGTGGGCATGCGTGGGGATCTGGCCATGGGTATGGGTGGGCGGGACAGTAGTCCTGGGATGTTCTTTCTGATTGCCACTGCAGTCGTTGCCTATGGCCTCTGCTGCCCCACCCTGAATGTTAGCTTTGAAGAAAGGGACTCTTCAGCCTGAGTGCACTGGAGCCAACCAGAGCTTCTGGAGGGCTTCCTGGGCCTGGGCTGCTGGGCCTGACGTCATAGAGCTGGATGGACCTTGGAGGTCCTCAAGAGGCATCGGCGTCAGGAAAGCAGACCAGGCTGGGGATTCCGAGTTCTTTGTCCTGAACTGGCTGGCCACTGCCCCTCTCTGGTCCCTGGCTGGGATACAGAAGGTCTCTTTAGTTGTCCCTGATACAAATCCAACCTTTTCATTTTTATGTGTGAGGATCCTGAGGCCCAGAGAGGGACTGGGATTTGCCCATATGATTTTACAGCCAGAGGAGTTCTTAAAAAGATCCCTTTCCTCAGTAACATGGGAAGCACAGGCACTGGAATCAGACTGTCCAGCAGGTAGTAAGTGCTCATTAGTGTGGGATGTTATTTCATTGAGCAGCAGCCTATGTAGTGATAGAGTGTGGGTTGTTGTGTGACCTTGGCTTCAGGAGGCCATTTAACCTTTTCTTGACTCAGGTTTCTTAGGTGTGAATTGGGTTACTTACAGCCCCTTTTTATGGAGGAGTTGTGCAGAATAAAATGGGATTACCCATGTGAAATGTACGTCTTGGCACATGGGCCATACTAAGTGCCCAATAAAAACGAAAACCTGTCCCTGCTCGGAACCTTCCAGTGGTTCCCAGGGCATTTATAGCCCTATCTACACTCCCCCAGTGTCCTAGAGTTCTGGATTCCTCACTGGACCCCTGCCTGCTTCTGTCTCACATCAGTTTCAGTCTCACTTCATGCCAAGTTCACATCCACTCAGTAGTTTTTGTTTTTATTTTTAACTTGTTTACCCTGATTGCAGTTTAAAAGTCATCTCCTCAGGAAGGCATCCTTCCTGATCACTGACCACTCAGGACTGGTCTCCCATCCCCCCAGCTCCTTATTCTATTTCCAGTATCACACTTAGTCTAGTTTGTAATGATTGATTTTGTTGTTTATTGTCTCTTTCCGCTGCTTGATGGTAAACTCCTTTATTCACTACAGAATCCCCCAACACCTAAGACATCCCATATTCAGACTCTGAATATGAGCCTGCCCCTCTACATCCATGTTCTTGGGCAAATCTGATCCAGCTCTGTCCTGCTTCAGACCCTGCAGAGACTCCTTGGTGCTCTGGTGACAGGGAGGAGGAAAACCCAGCTGTCCACCTGGCATTCAAGGCTCTTCAGACCTTTCCTCACCCTAAGTCCCCCACATGCTCCAGCTCTTAGACTGGGCACAGTCCCTTCCCCTGCTTGGATTTCTTTTGTCATCAGTTAAGGTGACCACATTTCCTTCTGAACTTCAGATAAACCTTAATCTGTTGTGCGTGTACCCACTCGCTGCATGTCCTTGCTGAGATGTATCTGTCAGCCAGGGCCCTGTTAATTTCAGGAACTCTTTGTAAGTCTCTCTGTTTCTCCTTTCCCTGAATCCGGGTGATCCCACCTCCTTCTTTTCCTCTCTCCCCGTCGTGACACACTGCCATCATCCCTGTTTCCAGTCCCCACGCTGTACCCCTCCCCACCCTGCAAATCCACTCTAAAATGTTTTCTTTGGGCCCTTGGATAATGTGTGAAGAGTCCCTTGA
The DNA here is from genome assembly GCA_032199065.1 of Smutsia gigantea. NCBI lineage: Eukaryota > Metazoa > Chordata > Mammalia > Pholidota > Manidae > Smutsia > Smutsia gigantea. The sequence goes on along the minus strand of JAVSCE010004877.1, from coordinate 32,629 downwards.
GCCGTCCCGTGCTGGCTTTAAAATCCCAGCCAAGTTATTGGGCGGCTGCTGTCATTCTGTTTCTCCCCCGCACACGTTGTCTTTAATGTCCATCCCTGTTGATGTCTGAATGTTGAGTTCATCACATCTGAGTGCTGCATGGTATTCCACAGCATGCAGCCATTATTCGCCTCATGACAGTTGCGTCTGTTCCCTCCAGCGCCCCACCACCATCACTGCTGCGCGGGCGACCGTGCCCTGCTTGCTCTGTGCCTACGCCCAGTGCCTGGGAGATGTGTCTGGTGGAGTTGCTGAGCCAGAGGGTTTCCTTGTTCAAACATGCTGTCGGGTGCTTCCCCACGTGGATGCACCAGTCCCCTGTCAGCCAGGGTATGAGGAATCCCCTTCCTCCCCATCTCTGTAGTGTTTTGTGTTCTCCATCTGTCTAATGTCTACCAATCTGATGAGTATAAAGTGGACTCATTCCTAATTTGCTTTCTCAACACCAGTGAGGTTTTATATTATACTTGTTAGTTGAAATTTCCCTTCTGTGAATCTCCTGTTTATATGCTTTTCCCATTTGCCTGTTCGATTCTCCTTGTTTCATTTTAATACAGTACAAATTCACCCTTTTTTTTCAAAATTTTTATTAAGGTATTATTGATATAAACTCTTATGAAGGTTTCACATGAAAAAACAGTGTGGTGACTACATTTACCCATATTATCAAGTCCACACCCATACCCCAATGCAGTCACTGTCCATCATTGTAGTAAGATGCCACAGATTCACTATTTGCCTTCTCTGTGCTACATTGTGTTCCCCATGACCCCCCCATACCATGTATACTAAACATAATACCCCTCAATCCCCTTCTCCCTCCCTCCCCACCTGCCTTCCCACACCCATCCCCTTTGGTAACTGCTAGTTCCTTCTTGGAGTCTGTGACTCTGCTGCTATTTTGTTCCTTCAATTTTGCTGTGTTGTTATACTCCACAAATGAGGGAAATCATTTGGCACTTGTCTTTCTCCACCTGGCTTATTTCACTGAGCATAATATTCTCCAGCTCCACCCATGTTGTTGCAAATGGCAGGATTTCTTTTCTTTTTATGGCTGAATAGTATTCCATTGTGTATATGTGCCACCTCTTCTTTATCCATTCATCTACTGATGGACACTTAGGTTGCTTCCATATCTTGGCTACTGTAAAAAGTGCTGCAATAAACATAGGGGTGCATATGTCTTTTTGAATCTGAGAAGTTGTATTCTTTAGGTAAATTCCAAGGAGTGGGATTCCCGGGTCAAATGGTATTTCTAGTTTTATTTTTTTGAGGAACCTCCATACTGCTTTCCACAATGGTTGAACTAGCTTACATTCCCACAGCAGTGTAGGAGGGTTCCCTTTTTTCCACATCCTCGCCAGCATTTGTTGTTCTTAGTCTTTTGGTGGCCATCCTTACTGGTGTGAGGTGATACCTCATTGTGGTTTTAATTTGCATTTCTCTGATGATTAGTGATACGGAGCATTGTCTCATGTGTTGGCCATCTGAATTTCTTTGGAGAATTGTCTCTTCATATCCTCTGCCCATTTTCTAATTGGGTTATTTGCTTTTTGGGTGTTGAGGTGTGTGAGTTCTTTATATGTTTTGGATGTTAACCCCTGTTGGATATGTCATTTACAAATATATTCTCCCATACTGTAGGATGCCTTTTTGTTCTGTTGATGGTGTCCTTTGCCATACAGAAGCTTTTTAGTTTGATGTTGTCCCATGTGTTCATTTTTGCTTTTGTTTCCCTTGCTCGAAGAGATGCGTTCAGGAAGAAAGTTGCTCATGCTTATATTTAGGTGATTTTTGCCTATGTTGTTTTCTAAGAGTTTTATGGTTTCATGACTTACATTCAGGTCTTTGATCCATTTTGAATTTACTTTTGTGTATGGGGTTAGACAATGATCCAGTTTCATTCTCTTGCATGTAGCTGTCCAGTTTTGCCAACACCAGTTGTTGAAGAGGCTGTCATTTCCCCATTGTATGTCCATGGGTCCTTTATTGTATATTAATTGACCATATATGCTTGGGTTTATATCTGGCCTCTCTAGTCTGTTCCGTTGGTCTATGGGTCTGTTCTTGTGCCAGTGCCAAATTGTCTTGATTACTTTGGCTTTTAGTAGAGTTTGAAGTTGGGGAGTGTGATTCCCCCACCTTTATTCTTCCTTCTCAGGATTGCTTTGGCTATTCGGGGTCTTTTGTGGTTCCATATGAGTTTTAGAACGATTTGCTCTAGTTCATTGAAGAATGCTGTAGGTATTTTGATAGGAATTGCATTGAATCTGTAGATTGCTTTAGGCAGGATGGCCATTTTGAAAATATTAATTCTTCCTATCCATGAGCACGGGATGTGTTTCCATTTATTGGTATCTTCTTTAATTTCTCTCATGAGTGTCTTGTAGTTTTTCAGAGTATAGGTCTTTCACTTCCTTGGTTAGGTTTATTCCTAGGTATTTTATTCTTTTTGATGCAATTATGAATGGAATTGTTTTCCTGATTTCTCTTTCTGCTAGTTCATCGTTAGTATATAGGAATGCCACAGATTTCTGCATATTAATTTTGTATCCCGCAACTGCTGAATTCAGATATTAGATCTAGTAGTTTGGGAGTGGATTCTTTAGGCTTTTTTATGTACAATATCATGTCATCTGCAAACAGGGACAGTTTAACGTCTTCCTTGCCAATCTGGATGCCTTTTATTTCTTTGTGTTGTCTGATTGCTGTGGTTAGGACTTCCAGTACTATGTTGAATAGAAGTGGGGAGAGTGGGCATCCTTGTCTTGTTCCCAATCTTAAAGGAAAAGCTTTCAGCTTTTCACTGTTAAGTGTAATGTTGGCTGTGGGTTTGTCATATATGGCCTTTATTATGTTGAGGTACTTGCCCTCTATACCCATTTTGTTGAGAGTTTTTATCATGAATGGATGTTGAATTTTGTCAAACGCTTTTTCAGCATCTATGGAGATGATCATGTGGTTTTTGTCCTTCTTTTTGTTGATGTGGTGGATGATGTTGATGGATTTTCGAATGTTGTACCATCCTTGCATATCTGGAATAAATCCTACTTGATCATGATGGATGATCTTTTTGATGCATTTTTGAATTTGGTTTGCTAACATTTTGTTGAATATTTTTGCATCTATGTTCATCAGGGATATTGGTCTGTAGTTTTCTTTTTTTGTGGTGTTTTTGCCTGGTTTTGGTATTAGAGTGATGCTGGCCTCATAGAATGAGTTTGGAAGTATTCCCTCTTTTCCACTCTTTGGAAAACTTTAATGAGGATGGGTATTAGGTCTTCACTAAATGTTTGATAAAGTTCAACGGTAAAGCCATCTGGTCCAGGGATTTTGTTCTTAGGTAGTTTTTTGATTACCAATTCAATTTCATTGCTGGTAATTGGTCTGTTCAGATGTTCTGTCTCTTTCTCGGTCAGCCTTGGGAAGTTGTATTTTTCTAGAAAGCTGTCCATTTCTTCTAGGTTATCCAGTTTGTTAGCATGTAATTTTTCATAGTATTCTCTAATAATTCTTTGCATTTCTGTGGTGTCTGTAGTGATTTTTCCTTTCTCAATTCTGATTCTGTTTATGTGTATAGACTCTTTTTTTATTGGTAAGTCTGGCTAGGAGTTTATCTATTTTGTTTATTTTCTTGAAGAACAATTTCCTGCTTTCATTGATTCTTTCTATTGTTTTATTCTTCTCAATTTTATTTATTTCTGCTCTAATCTTTATTATGTCCCTCCTTCTACTGACTTTGGGCCTCATTTGTTCTTCTTTTTCTAGTTTCGTTAATTGTGAGTTTAGACTGTTCATATGGGATTATTGTTCTTTCCTGCAGTGGGCCTGTATTGCAATATACTTTCCTCTTAGCATGACCTTTGCTGCATCCCATAGATTTTGCTGTGTTGAATTATTGTTGTCATTTGTCTCCATATATTGTTTGATCTCTGTTTTTATTTGGTCATTGATCTATTGGTTATTTGGGAGCATATTGTGAAGCCTCCATGTGTTTGCGGGATTTTTCATTTTCTTTGCATAATTTCTTTCTAGTTTCATAACCTTTGTGGTCTGAGAAACTGGTTGGTACAATATCAGTCTTTTTGAATTTACCAAGGCTCTTTTTGTGGCCTAGTATATGATCTATTCTTGAAAATGTTCCATGTGCACTTGAGAAGAATATGTATTCTGCTGCTTTTGGGTGTAGAGTTCTGTAGATGTCTGTTAGGTCCATCTGTTCTAATGTGTTGTTCAGTGTTTCTGTCTCCTTTCTTATTTTCTGTTTGGTTGATCTGTCCTTTGGAGTAAGTGGAGTGTTGAAGTCTCCTAGAATGAATGCATTGCATTCTATTTCCCCTTTTAATTCTGTTAGTATTTGTTTCACATATGTAGGTGCTCCTTTGTTGGGTGCATAGATATTTATAATGGTTTTATCTTCTTGTTGGATTGACCCCTTTATCATTATGTAATGTCCTTCTTTGTCTCTTGTGACTTTCTTTGTTTTGAAATCTATTTTGTCTGATACAAGTACTGCAACTCGTGCTTTTTTCTCCCTATTAGTTGCATGAAATGTCTTTCTCCATCCCTTCGCTTTTAGTCTGTGTATGTCTTTGGGTTTAAAGTGAGTCTCTTGTAGGCAGCATATAGATGGGTCTTTTTTTTTATCCATTCAGTGACTCTACATCTTTTGATTGGTGCCTTCAGACCATTTACATTTAGGGTGATTATTGATAGGTATGTACTTATTGCCATTGCAGGCTTTAGATTTGTGGTTACCTAAGGTTGAAGGTTAACTTCCTTACTATCCAAGAGTCTAACTTAACTCACTTAACATGCTATTACAAACACATGTAAAGGTTCTTTTTTTTTCTTCCTCCTCCATTCTTTATATATTAGGTATCATATTCTATACTCTTTGTCTATCCCTTGATAGACTTTGGAGATATTTTAATTTTGCATTTGCTTAGTAATTAGCTGTCCTACTTTCTTTACTATGGTTTTATTACCTCTGGTGACAGCTATTAAAAATTAGGAACACTTCCACCTATAGCAGTCCCTCCAAAATACACTGTAGAGATGGTTTGTGGGAGGTAAATTCTCTCAGCTTTTGCTTATCTGGAAATTGTTTAATCCCTCCTTCAAATTTAAATGATAATGTTGCTGGATAAAGTATTCTTAGTTCAAGGCCCTTCTGCTTCATTGCATTAAATACATCATGCCACTCCCTTCTGGCCTGTAAGCTTTCTGTTGAGAAGTCTGATGATAGCCTGATGGGCTTTCCTTTGTATGTGATCTTATTTCTCTCTCTGGCTGCTTTTAATAGTCTGTCCTTATCCTTGATCTTTGCCATTTTAATTACTATATGTCTTGATGTTGTCTTCCTTGGGTCCCTTGTGTTGGGAGATCTGTGCACCTCCATGGCCTGAGAGACTATCTCCTTTCCCAGATTGGGGAAGTTTTCAGCAATTACCTCCTCAATGACACTTTCTATCCCTTTTTCTCTCTCTTCTTCTGGTACCCCTATAATGTGAATATTGTTCTGTTTGGATTGGTCACACATTTCTCTCAATATTATTTCATTCTTAGAGATTCTTTTTTCTCTCTGTGCCTCAGCTTCTTTGTATTCCTCTTCTCTAATTTCTATTTCATTTATCGTCCCCTCCACTGTATCTAATCTGCTTTTAAAACTTTCCGTTGTATGTTTCATTTCTGATACTGTGTTCTGTAATGATTGGATCTCTGACCGGAATTCATCCCTGAGTTCTTGAATATTTTTTTTGTACCTCCATGAACATGTTAATGATTTTTATTTTGAAATCCCTTTCAGGCAGATTCATGAGGTCGATTTCATTTGAATTTTTCTCAGGGGTTGTATTCATAATTTTACTTTGAACCAGGTTCCTTTGGCATTTCCTAGTTGTATATGGCGCCCTCTAGTGCCCAGAAGCTCTACTCTCTGGAGCTTCTCAGCCCCTGAAGCAATATCGGGGGTCACAGGGGAGCAGTATTTGTGCCTGGGGGGAGGAAAGAGCTGTTTCCTGCCTCCCGGCTGCTATGCCTGTTTCTGCTGCCAGAACCAGTGGGCCGAGCACACAGGTATAAGCCTCTGTGGTTTGCATTTGTAGTTGCTGTAGACGGGGCTTACCTCTGGCTGGCCTAACGCCAGGATAGGGTTTGCCCGTTTGTGAGCCAGATGGGGCTGGCTGGGAGAAAGGCACAGTAGGTTGCATATCACAGAGGGGGTCCTTGGAGCTGTGTAGCCAGCCAGGGACTGGAGCACCTGAAGATCATCTAAGGATGAAGATTTCTTTTTCCTCCTTAAATATGAGAGTCGATATAGCAAAGCTCCCAACCTTCTGGGCAGAGTGCAGCCGGACAATTTTGTCTACCTGTCATCTCTCCTGAGCAGTAAGCTCTGTGCAATCCTTGCCCCTTTAGCAGCCCTCTTGCTAAGGGCTTCCTTGTTGGGAAGTCTCTCAGACTGCCCACCTTTCTTTTGTCCCAGAGAGGATATGGATCCCTGCTTTCCACAAGTGGCTGGAATCTCAGTCTCCAGGTATTCTGCCTGTCTTAGCTTTCCAACCCCCTAATTACGAGAATATCATGGAAGCACCATGAAATGTAGGTTTGTGCTCCCAGATCACATCTCCGGAGTTAGGTATTCAGCAGTCCCAGGCCTCTACTCCCTCCCCGCTCTGTTTCTTTTCCTCCCGCTGGTGAGCTGGGGTGACCGAAGGGCTTGTGTCCTGCCGGGCCATGGCTTTGGTACGTTACCCTGTTCTGTGAGGTTTATTCTTTTCTCCAGGTGTATGCAGTTTGGCGCAGTCCTCTTTCCTGATGCTCTTTCAGGGTTAGTTGTATTAATTATATTTTTGTATTATATGCATTTTTAGGAGGAAGCCTCTTGTCTCATCTCTCATGCCACCATCTTTAATCCCTCTCTCCCACAAATGCACCCTTTTTTTTTTTAGGAGAGCAAGGTACAGGCTTTTATTTAGAGATAAAGTGAAAGGACAGAGCTCCTGGCTGATGCCAGGAGGGAACAAGAGAGTCCAGGATGGTCAAATGCACCCTTTTTACAAAATCTTTTGATAAATATGTACAATCGTATAATTACCACCATATTCAAGCTATAGCACGGTTCTGTCACCCCTTGAAATCCTTCAGGCCCTTTTTACAGTTTCTCTTCCCACCCCTCACCCCTGGGAAATCCTTAAGCTGTTTCCTGTCCTCTAGTCTTTTCATATCCTGACAGTCATATAGAAAGAATTATACAGTATATGGTCTTTGGATCTCTTTCTTTTGGCACAGCTCATGTGAGATTCACCCACGTTGTGTGTGTAACAGTAGGCACCTGGTTCCTTCTTATTGGTGAGCAGCAGCCATTGGATGAATGTACTGCATTTTGTTTTATCCATTTACTCTTTGAAGGATATTTGGATTGTTTCCAGATTTGTCAGTTTGTTCTTGATGGCTTTGACAGTTTTTTTTAATATAATTTATTTTATTATCATTAATCTACAATTACATGTGCAATATTACGGTTATTAAACTACCCCTTCATCAGGTCCCCCCCACCAACCCCATTACAGTCACTCTCTGAGTTGTACTGCCCTCCCCGTGCCCCCCCAACATTATATCTGCTAATCGTAATGTCCCTTTTTCCCTCTTATGCCTCCCTTCCCACCCATCCTCCCCAGTCCCTTTCCCTTTGGTAACTATTAGTCCGTTCTTGGGTTCTGTGAGTCTGCTGCTGTTTTGTTCCTTCAGTATTTTTTCTTTGTTCTTATACTCCACATATGAGTGAAATCATTTGATACTTGTCTTTTTCGGCTTGGCTTATTTCACTGAGCATAATACCCTCTAGCTCCATCCATGTTGTTGCAAATGGTAGGATTTGTTTTCTTCTTATGGCTGAATAATATTCCATTGTGTATATGTACCACATCTTCTTTATCCATTCATCTACTGATGGACACTTAGGTTGCTTCCATTTCTTGGCTATTGTAAATAGTGCTGCAATAAACATAGGGGTGCATCTGTCCTTTTCAAATTGGGCTGCTGCATTCTTAGGGTAAATTCCTAGGAGTGGAATTCCTGGGTCAAATGGTATTTCTATTTTGAGTTTTTTGAGGAACCTCCATACTGCTTTCCACAATGGTTGAACTAATTTGCAGTCCCACCAGCAGTGTAGGAGGGTTCCCTTTTCTCCACATCCTCGCCAACATTTGTTGTTGTTTGTGTTTTGGATGTTGGCCATCCTCACTGGTGTGAGGTGATATCTCATTGTGGTTTTAATCTGCATTTCTCTGATGATTAGCGATGTGGAGCATCTTTTCATGTGCCTGTTGGCCATCTGAATTTCTTCTTTGGAGAAGTGTCTATTCATGTCCTCTGCCCACTTCTTAATTGGATTATTTGCTTTCTGTTTGTTAAGGTGCATGAGTTCTTTATATATTTTGGATGTCAACCCTTTATCAGATACGTTTTTTATGAATATATTCTACCATACTGTAGGATGTCTTTTTGTTCTACTGATGGTGTCCTTTGCTGTACAGAAGCTTTTCAGCTTGATATAGTCCCACTTGTTCATTTTGCTTTTGTTTCCCTTGCCCGGGGAGATATGTTCATGAAGAAGTTGCTCATGTTTATGTCCAAGAGATTTTTGCCTATGTTTTTTTCTAAGAGTTTTTATGGTTTCATGACTTACATTCAGGTCTTTGATCCACCTTGAGTTTACCTTTGTGTATGGGGTTAGACAGTAGTCCAGTTTCATTCTCTTACATGTAGCTGTCCAGTTTTCCAACACCAGCTGCTGAAGAGGCTGTCATCTCCCCATTGTATATCCAAGGCACTTTTATCAAATATTAATTGACTGTATATGTTTGGGTTAATGTTTGGATTTTCTATTCTGTTCCACTGGTCTGTGGGTCTGTTTTTGTGCCAATACCAAATTGTCTTCTTGATTACTGTGGCTTTGTAGTAGAGCTTGAAGTCAGGGAGTGTAATTCCCCCTGTTTTATTCCTCCTTCTCAGGATTGCTTTGGCTATTCGGGGTCTTTTGTGGTTCCATATGAATTTTAGAATTATTTGTTCCAGTTCATTGAAGAAAGCTGTTGGTAGTTTGATAGGGATTGCATTGAATCTGTAGATTGCTTTAGGTAGTATAGCCATTTTGACAATATTGATTCTTCCTAGCCAAGAGCATGGGATGCATTTCCATTTGTTAGTGTCCTCTTTAATTTCTCTTAGGAGTGTCTTGTAGTTTTCAGAGTACAGGTCTTTCACTTCCTTCGTTAGGTTTATTCCTAGGTATTTTATTCTTTTTGATGCAATTGTGAATGGAATTGTTTTTCTGATTTCTCTTTCTGTTAGTTCATCATTAGTGTATAGGAAAGCAACAGATTTCTGTGTGTTAATTTTGTATCCTGCAACTTTGCTGAATTCAGATATTAGTTCTAGTAGTTTTGGAATGGAATCTTTAGGGTTTTTTATGTACAGTATCATGTCATCTGCAAATAGTGACAATTTGACTTCTTCTTTACCAATCTGGATGCCTTGTATGTCTTTGTTTTGTCTGATTGCTGTGGCTAGGACCTCCAGTACTATGTTGAATAACAGTGGAGAGAGTGGGCATTCCTGTCTTGTTCCCGATCTTAGATGAAAAGCTTTCAGCTTCTCGCTGTTAAGTATGATGTTAGCTGTGGGTTTGTCATATATAGCCTTTATGATGTTGAGGTACTTGCCTCTATACCCATTTTGTTGAGTTTTAATCAGGAATGGATGCTGAATTTTGTCAAATGCTTTTTCAGCATCTATGGAGATGATCATGTGGTTTTTGTTCTTCTTTTTGTTGATGTGGTGGATGATGTTGATGGATTTTCGAATGTTGTACCATCCTTGCATCCCTGGGATGAATCCTACTTGATCAGGCTTTGACAGTTTTGAGCAGTACTGGTCAGGACTTTGTAGAATGCCCATGAGTCATGTCTGAGTTCTCGAACATTACACTTTAATATCAGACCATTTCCCACTGTGCTGCTCAGAGGAATTACCTGCCAATTAAACTGTTATGTGTGAAGAGGGGTCTCATGGGTTGTTTAAGGCACACCTTTTTCTGTCCTCTGGAGTGAATTTTAAGCATCAATAAAACTTTATTTTCACTGGCTTACTGTTTCTCCCTCCATTCCATCTCTTTTTCTTTCTTCTTTTCTTTGCTTATTTTCTGACTCTCATTTTAGTTCTCAGCCAGGTATATCCCATTGCTGGCAGTGATGATTGACAATTGGTTTTACCATCTGTTTGTTGATCTCTGTCAAGGCAAAGGGAGTCTATTCTCTATCTAGTGGGAGATGAGGGAGTATCTATCTGATTTGTTAGTCTATTTTTTGATAGTTTGCTCATCTATGAGCTCACATCAATTAAGAAAATGTTGAGAGAAGTAGAATTAAGAAAGACTGAAAAGAGAACAGCCCATTGAGTTATGGGCCAGTGGGGCGTTGTGTTTTGTGGTTTATTTTGGCACATGGCTGAGGTTGTGTCTGTGTGAGTCTGAAGTATTTTTCTACTTTTATAGTATGTGAATTAATAGGTTAAATTGTAACATCTCTTAAATTTAAGGTTTGTTTTGATTGGCTTATTAGAGCCAATGGGGCTTACATAGCTAACTATGTAAGTAAATGTATTTAAGTAAATTCCTTAAAAATAAAGAAATAGAATTTCTAATGGTTTAAATGTGCTAGCCTTTAAGGAGAAAAACAAACAAACCTTACAAAAATGTTAGCTTAGGAGGGCTTTTTTTTTTGACTGGTTATTACTGTTTTAAGTTTTACTGATACATAATTCACATACTAGGAAATCCACTCATTTAAAATACATAGTTCAAAAACAGCAGCAGACTCACAGAACCCAAGAATGGACTAACAGTTACCAAAGGGAAAGGGACTGGGGAGGGTGGGAGGGAAGGGAGGGAGAAGGGGATGAAGGGGCAATATGACTGTGGTGGGGCACGTGGAAGGCAGTATAGCACAGAGAAGACAAGTAGTGATTCTATAGCATCTTACTATGTTGATGGACAGTGACTGTAATGGAGTATGTGGTGGGGACTTGATAATGGGGGGAATCTAGTAACCACAATGTTGCTCATGTGATTGTATATTAATGATACCATAATAAAAAAATAAAAATAAAATAAAATATACAGTTCAATTCATCCAGTATATTTAGAGAGCTGTATAACCTAATTTCAGTCCCCATCTGCAGCCTCCCTATGCCAGCCATAGGCCAACACTAATCTACCTTATTCTTTGTAGATTTGCCTATTTTGGACATTGCATATAAATAGAATCATGCAGTGTGTGGCCTTTTGTTACAGACGTCTTTCACCTAGCCTGACGGTTTTCAGGCGTATCCTTTTAGCACGAATCAGGACGTCATTCTTCCTGCTGCTGAACATGGTCCAGTGTGTGGAGATACCACATGTGCTTCCCATTCATCCGTTGGTGGACATCTGGGTGGTGTCTGTTTTTTGGCTATTTTGGAAAATGCTGCTGTGTAGATTTGTGTATACAGATTTTTGTGAGGCTGTGTAGTTTTATTTTCTTGGGTATATCCCTAGGAGCAGGATTGTTAGGTCAGCAGCTGCACCATGTTAATTTCCTCTAGCAGTATACGAAGGTTCTAATCTCTCCACACCCTCCCCAACACTTGTTATAACTCTTCTGGGGTTTCTGTGGTTTGTTTTTATAGTCATCCATTTCCCTAATGCCTAAGGATGTTGAGCATCTTTCTCATTTGCTTCTTTGGTGAAATGTCTATTCATATCCTGTGCCCATTTTAAACAGAGGTTATTTATCTTTTTATTATTGACTTCTGAGAGTTCTTCATATACAAGTCTTACCAGATGTATGACTTGCAAATAGTTTGTTTTCATTTTTACTTTCTTGGTGTGATGATTGTATTCAGATTTTCTTTTTTCTTATACTTCCCAGAAAAAAAATCCTATCCATATTTTCACATCTCTTGAGTTTTCTTTTTACCCTTTCAGTTATTTAATTAAAAGTTTTTACCTAGTTGCAACTATTTATTTTAAGTAATTTCTGTCAAAATAACCGGTGTGATTTCTGTCCCCCTGATGGAACCCTGCCCTGAATGATACAAATGTGTACTCTTTTGTGTCTGTTTTTTTTTTTGCTTGATATTATGTTTGTGAGAGGTATTCATGTTGATGTGTGTAGCTGCAGTTCACGGTCATTTCCTTGTCCCTTCTGTCGATGGGCAGATGGGGTTGTTTCCTCACATGGGGCTGTAATATGGTGCTGCTGTGAGCTTTCCTGAGTCTGCCTTTGGTGAACATGTGCCCACAATGTCTGTTGGCTATGGACATAACTAGGAGTGGAATTGCTGAATCACAGGGTTGATGGAGGTTCCACATTAGTAGATATTGCCAAATAGTTTTCCAAAGAGGTTGTACCTATTCACACTCCTCCCTGTAGTGTGTGAGTGTACTAGGTGTTCCCATTTTCACCAATACTTGGTATTGAGGGTTTTGTGCATGGAAGCCCCTTTGGTGGGCACCAGCTCCATTTACTAAGTCCCGCCTTTCCCCACCCATCTAATGTCCCGCCTCTGTCATATAACAGGTGCCACATATGTGTGGGTCTGTTCCTGGATTCTCGTCTATTCCCCTGATTAGTTTGTCTATCTCTCCACCAATATCACACCATCATGTTTACTTTAGCTTCACAGTAAGCCCTGAAATCTAGAAGGCAAGCCTTCCTTCCCCTTCTTTAATTTCTTTAGGTCTTTAATTTCACTTGATAAAGTTTTACAATTTTACTTTATGTCTTGTACATCTTTAGTTTATTTCTGGATGTTTGATATTCTTATACTATTTTAGTGTTATTTTCCTATTAAATGACATTTTCTGGCTATTTGCTGCTGGTGTATAGGAATGCAGTTTTGACTTTCCTATACTAATCTTACGTCCATCCACTTGACTAAATTCTCCTATTTCTAATTATTTGTAGATTGTAAACAGTCATAACTGTAAATACTGGCAGTTTTATTTCTTCCTTTTCAGTCCTTAGGCTTCTGATTTTTTTTCATGTCTCTCTCTTCCTACTATCTGGGACTTCCAACACAGTGTTGAATAAAAGTGGTGGTAGTGGGCACCATTGTCTTATTCTTGATTATAAAAGGTATGTCTTTAATTTTTCCCTCTTTGGGATGCTATTTGATCCAGGCTTTTTCCCCTCAGATATTCTTAATCAGGTTAAGTATATTCCCCTCTATGACATTATCATGTCAGGGATGATTGTATCATAAATAGTTGATTTTTTTAAAGTCTTTTTTTCCATCTGTTGATATAGTCATATATGTTTTTTATTTTCTGCTAATCTATTAATGTGACAAATTATATTGATGACTTTTCTAATATTAAGCCATCCTTGAATACCTAGGATTAAATCCAGTTAAGTCATTATTTATAATCTTTTTTTCTATACACACTTAGAAAGTTTGGTTTGCTAATATTTTGTGTAAGACTTTTTCATCTGTATTCATGAGGGAAACTGACCTGTTGTTTTCTTTTCTGATAATATTTTTATCTGCTTTTGGTATTACAGTTTTATGTTAGAACAGTGTAGATAGAATTGGGATGATCTGTTCCTTGAAAGCATGGTAGATCATGCCTATAAAATTTTCTGGGCCCAGTGTCCTCTTTGTGATATTTTTAACCACTGTTTCAATGTTGTCAATACCTAAAAGAAAACTCAGGCTTTCTTTTTACTTTTTCCTACTTTTAAATGCCTTATTATAGCTTTTATTTTTTTCTGAGCCATTCTAAGGCTCTATTATTCTAGGAATTTGTTCATTTTACGTTTTAAAAATTGTTGGCATATAGTTGATGAGTTCTCGGTCTTACATCACTAGTTCTTTGCCTCTGTGTTACTCTTAGTTCCACCCTGGCACAGTTCTTTTTCAAGTACTGTGTCCTTCATGATTAGAAGAGGAATGCTTAGGTGCTTTTTCCTTTTTTGAAGTATAGTTGATTTACAGTAGTATATTGGTTGCAAGTATCAACATAGTGATTCAGTTATTATTAAGTGACCACCCCCAGCTAGTGTAGTGCTTAGGGCCTTAGTAATCTCCAACCTCCATCCTGAGGCCAACCTGAACTTCTGTATAAGTGATGGGGGCAAAGAGGCGTAGCTGAGACTTCCAGCCCTCCCTTCTTTGGGCTGCTGTTTATCCCTCCTTCTCTTCTCACCTCCCCACCCCATCCAGGAGGTTCTTTGATTTTGGCTGGTGCTGGCAGGTCCCTTAATCTCCGTCTAGCTTCCTGGAAGTCTCTGGATTGGTTGAGGCCCTTTAGCTGTGACCTCAGGCTTCTGCACCAGTGGTTTCCTCTGCCTGGAGAACCTGGCCTGATTTATGCCTCACATCACACCTTCTTCTGGACCCCTGCCCCATTTCCCATCTCAGGGCATCCCCGAGTGAGCCTGTCACCCTGAACTCCTACCCATTGCCATCTAGTTTCCGGACAGTCTCCCCCATGAGAGTGTGAACTTCCTTAGCATCAGAACTGTGATTTGTCTGTTTTGAGAGCTCCAGTGCTTTTTATGTGTTTGGCACACAGTAGGTGCTCTACCTCTGTACAGAAAACCTAATCAACACCCATGTATATTGCAGCATCATTCACAGTAGCCAAAAGGTGGAAACAACCCAAGTGTCCATGGACAGATGAGTGGATAACTAAAATGTGATATATACTATTAACCTTAAAACTGTCAGTTATTTAATCAGCAAAAATGGGTTTATTTGGGAATAGCAAAAAATTGCAATTCAGGACAAGCAAGCTACTGCAAAACCATAGGTGAGTCTGGAGAACAAAGGAGGGAGAATGCTCTTTCATAGGGGATGGGGGGAGTTGGGAGAGGCTTATTATAAACTAAGGGTCCACTGGGGTAAACTGGGACTTCCAAGTGCACCGGCTTTTCACTGGCCCGAGTTGTGACAATCTCTCATTGACTAGGCTGTTGCTGGGCGAGGAGAAAATCAGTCTTCCTCCTGCTGAGGTAGTAAAGTAGAGGCTTCTTCCTGCTGGGAATGCAGGTAGTCTCTTCCCAGGGGTCTGCTGTTGATGAAGAGGTATGGTGTGAGAGCTCCCCCTCCTGGCCTCCTCACTCCATTTTAAATGAGGTTTCCTTTTATCAGTTTTCACAATATAGTGGAATGTTATTTGCCTTAGGAAGGAAGGTGGTTCTGACAGGCTACAGCACGGAATAACCTTGAGGACATTAAGCCAAGTGAAATAAGCCAGTGACAAAAGGACAGGTACTGTATGATTCCACTTAAATGAGTTCTCTGGGATAGTCAGGGACATAAAGACAGAAAGCGGAATAGAATGGTGGCTGCAGGGGGCTGGGGAGTTAGTGTTTAGTGGGTGCAGTGTCAGAGGGAAGGATGAAAAAGTTCTGGAGGTGGTGGTGATGGTTGTACAGTGTGAATGTGCTTGGTGCTGCTGAACTGTACATTTGAAAATGGTTGATGGTAAATTTTATTTATGTGTATTTTACCACAAATAAAAAAAAATAAAACGAGTCACAAAAAAAACGTAATCCTATTGTGAGTTGTCTGAGGTCACACAGCTTTTTCCAGATAGAACTGTTGTTTTTGGGAATACAGTTGTCAAAAACCCAGGCACTTTTCATCCAAGATTTAGGTATAAAAATTAAAACTAGAAAAGTACTAGGAAAAATGGAATATTTCTACAATCTTATGATGATAATGAGCACTTAAAATACGCTTATTATGTGTTTGAATTTCTTCTGAGATTCCCTTTTCTTATTATTTGCCCTTTTTTTTTCTGCTGAGTGGTCTTTTTCTTTTTGAATCGTTGAAGCTCTTTATAGGTTAGTGTCATTAACTCTTTTTGTTGAATATGCTACAAATATTTTCTCCAGAACTACATTTGGTTTTAACTTTGCTTATGGTTTCATTAGCCCTGCAGAAGTGTTTAGTCTTCATGCATTTATACCCACCAGGCTTTTCCTTTCTGGCCTCTGGGTTTTGGGCCAGACTCTGAAAGTTCTGGGTGTGCTTCACTGTTACCTCTAACTGTTGCCTGTGAGAGATGAAAGAGCTGCTTGCCACCTGCCTCAACGCCCTTCCCCTCTAAGCCCTGCTCCTGCAGATTCCACCTGGCCTGCTCATCCTGCCCTTCTACACACAGAACACTTCCCTTTTCCTGTCCTCGGGTCCTCTTAGCCCCAGGCCAGCTCAGAAACCAGTGAGGCTGGACTGGCTCTGTCCTCCTCACACCCAGGTGTGAATCCTTCTGTCCCTGGGAAGAGGGGTGGGGAGGTGTGAGCTTGACAGGATCGCACACTGGAGGTTGGAATCCAAGGTTTGTTCCTAGCTGCATGTCCCTGCCTTCTTCCTGGAAGGCCTGTGGTACCAGTGGCTCTGACCTGTGACCTGTGACCCTAGCATGGGGCATGTGCGGCCAGTGCTCTGGGAGTCCTGGGGGCCCTCCCTCAGGGTGGGCTGCAGGAGGTGGGTGGCCAGGCTTAGTGCCAGTTTGGGCTGAGGGCTGCTTAGGGCCCACTGTCTGGGGCCAGGGTTGAGGGTATGGTTGCCGCCGTGTTTGGGCCTGGTCGGAGCTTGTTTGGGATTTGCTCTATCTGGAGTTGAGATCAGGGGCTTGTGGGGCCCAATTTGGAGGCAAAAGGAGGGGTTTCATGGGACTTTGACCAAGGTCTGGCACCGAGGTAAGGGCAGAGGCCTGTGGGAAGTTAGGGCCTCCCAGGCCGGTGCAGGGTTCCCTTAGCACTTGGCAGTGCGTTGGGTCTGATCTTAGAGCTTTGCCATGAGCTGTGGCTGGCTGGCTCTAGGTGAGCTTTAGGGAAGGCAGCAGGACCAAGCCAGGCCTAGCACCTAACTTTTGCTGGGGTCAGGTGGGCTATGTCCAGCCCCGGCTTGAGTCCCATGGAATATCCTGAGGCTAGGGTCCAGCCCTCCCTCTGCTCCATACCCACCCACTGAGTGACCTCACATGGTCCCTGCCCTTCTTGGGTCCCTGTTCATTCAACCAATATTTCTGTTCCTCTTGAGCCCCTGGAACTGTTGTCAGTGTCCCCGCCATTCAGATGTAACAGGATCCCAGCGCTGCCCACCTTGTGTGCATCAGGGACATGAAAAGCCACAGCCAGCTGTGCTGCTGGTCATGTGGCTGAACTGGCCCTCCAGCTGTGGAAGGCGCACCCCAGAGCACACCTACCTGGTGGCTGCCTGGAGCTGACCTCAAGGAATCCATTAAACCCGGCCATTCCCCCTCCACCCAGGCTCCTGGGATATGCCTCCTCACTATTCTAAAGCCTCCCCGGCTTTCCAGGACCATTGAGGTGACCCTGGAGATCCAGGCTGTTGTCCTGAAGGCTGTGCAGCCTTGGCCTGTGCCCCTCAGAGACCCAGAACCCCTGGCTTGGATTTGCTGTGGTGGTTCTGGGAGCCTCCCCAGTGTCTCCCCTGGGGATGGGAGGAGAGGGTAGGATGGTATTTGGGGCTCCCTTATTTCACCCCAACAACAGAAACAGACCCAAAGCACCGCTCAGCCTTCTATTAGAGATTCTGCCTCTCCTGGGACAGATGTCCACCCTGTGGTGTCTTCTGGAGCACACTTACAGGGGTGGGCTGTGTTCTGGTGGCTGGGCAGGGCACAGGGGAGGGGGCTGGCATCCTGTCCTCTGAGAAGGGACCTTGGTGAGGTTTGTGTGTTTGTGGCAGTGGCTAGGAGAGGGTTTTCATGTCCTGCGTGGGGGTGCACGTGACGTGGTGTCCCAGGTGTCCCAGACCAGGACACAGGGCCCTGCCTGTGGGAGTAGCCCAGGAACGAGGCAATAGCTGAGGCCTGGGCTCTCTTGATGGGCCTTCGCTTGGGGCCTCCTCCCTGTCCTCTGGCCCAACTCTCTACATGTCCTTTCCTGGCCATCTTGGTGGGAACACCTGTGTCACTTGGCTTCCTGGCACTGTGCTCTTGGCCCATTTCCTCCACTAGGAGTCGGGCCCCAACCCCTCAGAGGGCAGATCCCCTGCGAGGGTCCCGTAGGGTCGTGGGCATGGAGCAGGTGCAGGCAGTGTGTGTGGGGCAGGGGCCTGGCGGGGGTCGGGGGTTGGGTGGCCTAGTCGTCTTTGTCCTTGGCGCCGTGCTTGAGGATGCGGGTAAACTCCACGTAGTTGAAGTTGCCTTTCTTATCGATGGGCGCCTCACGGTACATCTCATCTACTTCCTCATCTGTGAAGCGGTCACCCATGGTGGTGAGCAGCTCCCGGAGGTGGTCCTCGTGGATAAAACCTGGGGGCAGGGCCGGATCCGTGAGACAGAGACCTCCTAGCACCACCTGCAGGCCTCTCACTGGGAGAGGGGCCGGAAGGACTAAGCCCTGGTCTCTGCAGGGTTCAGGCTAGCCTTGCACCCGAGGGCAGAGCTCTGCAGTGGACTGTTTGTGAGGCGTGTCTGAGGGGCGGCGGGGCTGGGGTGTGGGGAGCTGGCTAGGCCCACCTCAAGGGCATGAGCCCCACAGTCCCCTGCCTGAGGCGGAGTGCTGACCCCCGGCGTCTGAGCTGTGCAGCCTTGGGCTGCCTCCTCTCTCTGCCTGTCTGATCTGGAAACTGTCCCAGCCTGGTAGGGGACTGTGAAGGTAGCGGCCTGCAGTCGCTTGAAGCTACTTGAAACCACTGAAGCTACTACTGCCAGCGTCACCCTGACCCGTCCCTGGGAAGACCTGGCTGTGGGTCAGGAAGCCCTTTGGAAGATCTGAGAATGCGCTGTTTCTGGGAAGGTCTAAAGCAGAGGTGGAGTGTTTGGGCCAACAGGGGAACTCAGAGGTGGGAAGTCTTGGTGGAGGTGGGCTCTTTCGGTCTGGCGTTTGGGGGAGGAGAACAAGGGAGCAGAGTGGCTTTTATAGTTCTGGAGATGGAAACCAGCCGATGGATGATTTCTGTTCTGGCTCTGGGGGGCAGGGTCCAGCTGTCACAGCGTGCCCAGCCCCATATGCGGACGCAGGGACACCCTGGGTGAGGCGACCACCCCAGCCCCAGCCCTGTCCAGGCCTCCATCCCGGGGCTACTGACCGGAGGCCTCCTCGTCAAAGCAGGCGAAGGCGTTGCGAATCACATCCTCAGGGTCCGTACCGTTCAGCTTCTCCCCAAACATGGTGAGGAACATGGTGAAGTTGATGGGCCCCGGGGCCTCGCTCATCATGCCTTCCAGGTACTCATCCGTGGGGTTCTTCCCTGTGGCGGGTGGGGCACCGTGCCTGTGGTCACCGCCCTGTCCCCTCCCGCCTCCCTGTGCTGTCCCTTGGTGGCCTGGTGTCAGAGTCCCCCACACAGGAGGTAGGAAGTTTTGGAAACTGTGAAGTTCTGGCTGCTCCCTCCCCTGGGCTCTCCTGGCGCTCTGGCGGGGACATCAGAGGCGGGGTGGGGGTGGGGGGGCTCCAAGCTGTGAGAGCCGCCATCTCTGACTGCGCACGTGTCTGGTGCCCCACGTGCTTTATTGCATCGTCCTTCCCCAGCCTGAGGTCAGCCCTGGGTCCAGAGGTCCTGAGGAACCTGAGGTCCAGAGGTGAGGAGACTTGACCCAGGTCACACAGTGAGTAAGAAGTAGAGCCTGTATTGCAACCCAGGCAGCCAGAGCCCAGATTCCAGGCCATTTTGAAAATGGTTAAAGCAGTGAGCTTTGGTGTCACACAGGCCGGACTTTGAATCCCAGCTCTGTGCCTCAGTTTCCCCTGCCCCTAGGAAAATTGTGAGGATGAAGAAGGCAGTGGTTGTAAAATGCATATAATGATCGGCAGGGCCCCATGGACTCAAGTCAAATTGCTGGGTTCAGATCCCAGCTCTACCACATAATGGCTGTGTGCCTTGGGGCAAATCATTTAACCTCCCTGAGCCTCTTTCCTCATCTGTAAAGTGGGACTGGATAATCACATGTACCCAGTAGGGTTGCTTTGACATTTAAGATACCTGCTGAGCTGCTTCTTGTTATTATTTGCTGCTCTTGTGTTTTTATTCTGAGGATGATGTTCTTAACCAGAAGGCCACAGCTAATCTGTGGACCCCCTGACAGGAGCTATGAACAGGAGTGAGGGTGTTTCTGAGTGACGCCCAGGGCTGTCCTCAAATCTCTGAGGTTTAGAGCCCTGGGTGCAGGGTACCTGGTAAATGGGGAGGAGTCTTTGTGTCCCTCTCTGCTCTGAGTCTCACATGCCCTGCTGTGTCCCCATGGAGTGGCTGAGGCCAGAGCGTAGCTGTGACATCAGGACCCACAGCCCCTTCCCTCGTCCTTCTGCCAGGTGGCCTCCTGGAGGAGGGAACCTTCAAGTGAGTCTGGCCTGAAGATGGGAGAGGTCTGGTGCGCAGGGTCGGGGTGGTGTCTGATGTCAGCCCCCCCCTCAGGGTGGCCCTCTGGTACTCCAAGGGTGCACACGAGGGCATGGTCACTGTTGCACAGGAAGGGAAATGCACAGAGGGGGGCCTCCGGGCTGTAAGGGGCAGTGCCAGGGACTGACTCAGGCCTATCTGGCCCTAGAACTTGGGGCCTGACTACTGCAGGCCGCCTTCTCTGCTGCCAGAGGCTTCCCCTGTCCCTGGCCAGTGTCTGGTGGAGACACTGTCAGCTGGAGGTGGCATCAGCAACTGGGGCTGAAGGCGGCTGGTGGGGGATGTGGCGACAGGGCCACAGGTGGCAGGGGGTGTCTGCAGGCCTGGCCTCTGGGCCTGTTCCCCATCTGAGTAATGGTGAATTGTACTAGATTCCTAAGCCCCTTCAGCTATAAGATTCTGATTTTAGGGAAGTCACTGAACTCAGAGAGGGCCTGGCCAGGGTGACCTCTGAAGGAAGGGAGGCCTTCCCTCTAGCCTCACTTTCCCCATCTGTACAATGGAAAGTTTATACAGTACACTTTTTTGAAGAAATGGTACTGGACAGTCCACTCCACAAAACTGCCAGGCAACCCTGCTCTAGAGTGAGCTTGTCTGGGTTCAGTTCCAGCGCTGAACGCTCTGTGCCTCAGTTTCCCTATCTGTTAAACAGAGACAGTAATGGCTTCTACTCCAGGCTGGGCACATGTGTCACTATGCAGGAAGTGCTCCACACTGAGGAGCAGCCCTCCCAGGCCCGTACCCGTCCTTGCTCACCCAGCGAGGCCAGCATGTCATGCAAGTCCTCCTTGTCAATGAAGCCGTCTCGGTTCTGGTCAATCATGTTGAAGGCCTCCTTAAACTCCTGGATCTGGGACTGGTCGAACATGGCAAAGACATTGGATGTGGCCCGCTGTGGCCGCTTCTTGGTGGTTTTGGCCTTGGCCCGCTTACTGGACATCTTGGCTTCAGGCAGGTGGACTTCCCTGCAGGAAGAGGGCATGGAGGGGAAGAGCCCATGACCCGGGGCCAGGGAACCTTCCTGCCTACCCCACACCAGCTCTCGGTGCCTGGGCCTGGCATTCAAGGCCTCCCACAGGCATGGGGCTTCTGCCACCCAGCTCATCACAAAAGCAGACAAGAGTGGGCTGTGTGATCTTAAACAACTTCTGTTACCTCTCTGAGGGAGTTTCCTCATCTGGAAATGGGACATGAAGAGTATCTAGCAGGAGGGATTAACTGACTTAGTGTCTGAGAAGCCCTGGAACGGTGCTGCGTGTGGAGTAAGCCTTTTTCGCTGTGACTATTTGGGCAAGACACTCAGGATTGGGCTTGGTGCCAGCCATTTCCATGCTTTATCTCCTTTAACTCTTGATAGCGTTTACACTGGCCATTCCTCTCCAGGTGACAAGGTGGGTCAGCATGCAGGAGCTGTGAGGCCCCGAGGAGGGGCCTCCCCACCAGCAGGAGGGAGCTGGGTCAGCAGCCCTGCGTTCTTGACATTCCTCGGCCTCTCTCCTCCCCCAGCCCCCTGGCTCCCTGCTCTGGAGGCTCTGGGAGGCCTGCGCTCTGGGCACTCCCCTTCCCCCAGCTGCCCACACTGGACCAGCCTCTCAGGTGGGTGACGGGCCTGATATGGGCCCTACTCCTTGTTTTCCCTCCTCAGTGCTTATTGGGGTGTGAGGTTCCCCCAGGCTGAGAACCCTAGCTTCTCATCACTCTTGTTTTAGATCTGGCCTCCCAGCCCCCAGGCAGCCTCTCCCATTCCATACAGACCCAGACCTGCACCTGTCACTTCCTCTTGAAGCCCTTGAAGGTTCCTGCCACCCCCTGGAGCAAGTCTGAGCCCTCAGCCTGGCATTCAGGGCCCTGTGAGAACCCCTTCTGCCTTTCTGTCTGACTGGCCATGGTACCCCTCACCCTGTCCCTCCCATCATCTGTGGTCGAGCTGGACCTCTGGCTGTGCCCTAGACTGGCCTTCTTGGTCCCCCTGGAATGCCCTCCTTCTCCAGCCCAGTTCTTGAGACATACCTTGGGGAGCAGATCCCGCACTCCTTCTTGGACATGAAACAGGTAAAGGTCTCTCTCCCCACAGTCAGTCGGGGCTGGCACAGACCCCCTGATTTACACCAAAGCCCACCGTGAGGCTCCTAGGTGCTTGTTTAATGAATGACTGTGAGGGCAACCATGGCCAGCCAACTGCCCCACTGTACAAATGGGGAAACTGAGGCCCAGCAAGGGGCTCTTCCCCTGAACCCTTGTCATGGCATTGGGGACTGTGCCCTGAAGACCCTGTGCCCTGTGCCCCTTGGCTGGGGCAGTTGTGGGCCGGGCCAGTGCCCCAGAAACACTGCTGCCCACTTCCCTCCACCCTGAGCCCTGGGGCCTTGGGCCTCCGGGAAGCCGCCTCTGCTTGTTTTCATCCCAAGCTGTGTAGCTGTGAACTGTCTAGAGACCTTTATCCTGTGAGTTCTTTGGCCTTTGAGATCCTAAGCCCTGAGCTGGGATCTTGACCAGCCCCAGCCCCAGGCCTTCCCCACGGCCGCAGCTGCCTGTAGTCATGGGACACTGGCTTCTGTGTCCCATGGGACCGGCACTCGCCTGGGTGTTCCTCACATGGTTCAGGGTAGACAAAATCCTTTTTCACCCATGGGGTGGGAGTGAGCTGGCACCGTTGGCTGGGCTCCAGTGCTTCGCAGGGCCCAATCTCTCCCTGAAACCTGTGTTCTCTGGGAACTCTGATGCATGGACCTACAGAAGGTAACCGAGTAGCCCCCCGTGTTCAGCAGAGGCTGTGCTGGTATCACCACTGTCACCACCACTGTCCTGTCTGCAAAGCTCCAGGGTGGACATGGCCAGAGGGGAGAGGAAAGCAAGGCCAGGGGCAGGAAAGGCCAAGAGCTCACCCACTGCTCTGATAGTGCCTGGGTCCGGCTGCCTCCATGGCCTCCCCATCTTTAGCAGTCTTGGGCAGCATTGTGGGGAGGGTGAGGTGTCCCCTTTGCCCCCAGTGCAGGGAGTAAAACAGGCCCAAGAAGGGAAGGGCATGCCCAGGAGAGGGGTTGAGTGCAGTTGTAAGCCAGGACCCCTGGGCTGGGCTTGGGTCAGTGGGTGGCAGACGGTCAGTCCTTGCTGCCCTCCATGCCTAAACGCAGAAGGAAACATCTATCCTAAGGGGCCCAAGGTGGCCCTACAGCAGCTGAGAGGCTGAGGGCTCTGTGTGACAAGAGGTAGTTTCTAGGTTTGGCTGAAGGACTGCGGTCCGGAGCTGGGCACTTAGCCTTGGAGCCACGCCCCCCCACCCCCCCACCCCCGCCGCGGGATAGCAGGGATCAGATATAGCTGGTACTTAGCCTGGCTTGCAACTAGGTGCCACCTTCTCCCTTCTGTTCTTGAAATCCCACCATAACAATGAAGACAAGGCCTGTGGCCCCCAGGGTCTCATGGTCCCTATGACGGGCAGTGCCAGATACCTTACTGGTAAACTTAGCTCATCTGAGGCTGTCAATCAGGCTCTTGAGAGCAGCCAGAGCTCTCAGGGTGGGGAGGAGCAGGGACCAGTTCTCCCAGCCCGGGTCCTTGTCCAGCCCCCAGGGGTGAGCCTGCAGGGCCCTTGACAGAACTTCCACACCAGGCAGGCACAGATGGGCAGCTGACCCCGGGCAGGGCACACAGCCTTGCTGTGTATGGGGCCCAGTTGCCCCAGTCTCCATCCCTCTCTCCTGTCCCAGGAGATGGGGGAGGGGACACGGATGCCCTGGAGGGCTCTCAAGGGGCCTTACAGGGCTCTGGTTCCTGTCTGTGACACACAGGGGGTCTACTGGGGCTGGGAACACTGGCGACCACAGCCCCCTCCCCTCCTCCTGGGCACCCTGGAGCTCTGGGCTTGGCGTCTCTAACCACAGGCAGAGGGTGCTGGGCCTGGACAGTCCTCTCCATAAAGAACCACTGGCTCCCAGAGCCCGAAACTTTCTCCCCGCTGCCCAGCCCCAGGCAGAATCCCTGCGGGACCCCATCATCCTCGCATACCCAGCCCCACGAGGGCTGTGCATGCCCAGCCGAGCCCCTCAAACGTCCCCGTCCGCGGGGCCTGCCCCACGTTCCAGCCCCGGCCATCACGTCGCCCACTCCAGACCGCCTGGGTCGTCGGGCGGGCCCCACCTGGTGCGGAAAAGGCGCTCGCTGGCCGCGGAGCTGGCTGCGCGGAGCTGGCTGCGGAGCCGCTGCTGAGCCGCCGTCGGTGGCGAGCGGTCGCGAGTGGTCGCGGCGGCGGGGCGGGGCGGGGCGGGGCGCAGCGCAGGGCCTTACAAGGCAGAAGAATGTGCGCGGGGGGCGGGGCCGGCGCGGCTGGCGGCCCGGCCTTATTTGGCCTTCACCCGCGGGCTGGGAGGCTGGGGCGCGCCTGGGTGAACCCCAAGTCACCAGGCCTTCTCCATTGTGGGCGGGGGGCCTGGACGGCCTGGGGAGGGGGAGATGTCTGGGCCGCCCCTTCCTCTCTGGCGAGGCCACCTCGCCAAACATCCCGGAGCCCCAGTTCTTAGACCCTCCCCCCATCTTTTCTCCCAAGGCCCCGCTGCCCTTCCGGGAGCCGTTCCCGTGGGAGGGCTTCCTTCCACCAGGCCAAGTATGGCTTTTTTCTAGTCCAAGAGAGGAGACATGTCAGAGGACCCTCTTTCCTCAAGAAGGGCCGCCCTCAGGCCCCTGCGGATGTGGGGTGTGCGTGGAGGCTGGGAAGGACCACGCCGGGACAGCCCCCCTGGGCCAGTCGCTCTCCAGCTGCCCTGTTTCTGCCCCTATAAAACGAGTGAGGATGCAAAGAATGAGTGGCCAGAGAGGGAGCCACAGAGAGGGGCAGGGGTAGGCGGACCCCGAGTCTTCCTCGGCAGCACCCCTACCTCCTCTTGGTCCCAGTCGGAGGATGGAGTCTGGTTGGACAGACCCGCCCCCTCCGCAGTCAGGCTTCAGGTCCTGTCCATCATTTTGACCCTGCAGGACACCTTGTCCTTCAGCCCCTACCTGGACTCCAGCCCAGCTTTTTTTTCAGGCCCTCGCTGATCCAATATAGACGTTCCAAGGGAACTTTCCAACACCCAACTTACTCTGTAAAGATAAACTGACACCTACTACCTGCCAGGCCTGTGCTGGGTGCTGGTGGAACAGCTTGAAGTCAGGAAGCATTTCTTGCGGAGGGAAATACAGTGAACAAGTAGCTACATGGCTTGGAGGGTAGCTCAGAGTGCCTCGAGGGAGAATAAGGCAGGCCGAGGGGAGAGAGTAACCGGAGGGGTGCCCCGCAGGAAGGGACTTGGAGCTGGCCTGAAGCGGGTGGGGGCGTGAGCTGGGCCTGCGAGCGTTTGCCGGCTAGTGGTCCAGGAGCGGCGTGGGCTGGGCGTGAGGGCGCAGGGGTGGGACAGGAGGTCTGAGAAGCAGTTAGGGACCTAGCTCGTAGCTCCTTGTACGCCACCGAAAGGCATCAGAGTTCAGAGCAGAGGGGCGACGTGACCTGGTGTACGTTTTAACCGAATCTCTCTGGGTATTGTGTTGAAAGTGGATTGTGGGAGAACAAGGGCGGAATCAGGGAAACGCTGGTGCTCTTCAGCAAGATGATGTGTGAATTCAGACCAGTGTGGTAACGGTGGGGGTGGCGAGAAGGGGTGGGATTCTGGAAATATTTTGAAATTGCGTCCAGTAGGATTTGTACGTGGATTGGAATGTCTGTGAAAGAGAAGAGTCAAGGATGACTCTAAGGGTTTTGATTTGAGCAACTGGAGAGAAAGGGAGCTGCCATTTTCCAAGATGGGTTGGCTATGGGAGGAGCAGGTTTTGGGAGAGATAAGGTCTGTTTTGGACATAATAATTTTATAGACTTTATTTTGAAATAATTTAAAACTTGTAATAAAGTTGTAAGAACTGTACAGAGAACTCCCGTATACCTTTATCTCCATTTTCCAGTTGTTAGCATTTGGTTTTATTATATTCTTTCCGTGTGTGTGTGTGTGTGTGTGTGTGTGTGTGTGTGTGTGTGTTTCCCCTGTGGGACCATTTGAGAGCAACTTGCATACATTTAGCCCTTTTACTCTGAAATACTTAGTATGTCCTAAAAAGGAGATTCTCTTACGTAGCCATAGTACAATTATCAGAACCAGGAAAATTTTATTTATTTATAATTTTTTTTATTAAGGTATCATTGATACACATTCCTATGAAGGTTTCACAAGAAAAACAATGGCTGCTACATTCACCCATATTATCGAGTCCCCCCCACATCCCATTGCAGTCAGTGCCCATCAGTGTAGTAAGATGCCACAGAGTCATTACTTGTCTTCTCTGCTACAATGTCTTCCCCTTGACCCCCCCCACACCATGTGAACTAATCATAATACCCCTCAATCCCCTTCTCCCTGCCACCCCACGTGCCCTCCCACACCCCTCCCCTTTGGTAACCACTAGTCCCTTCTTAGAGTCTGTGAGTCTGCTGCTATTTTCAGAACCAGGAAATTTTTTTAATATAATTTATTTTATTATTAATTTACAATTACATGTGCAATATTACGATTATTAAACTACCCCTTCATCAGGTCCCCCCCACCAACCCCATTACAGTCACTGTCCATCAGCGTAGTGAGATGCTATAGAATCACTACTTGTCTTCTCTGAGTTGTACTGCCCTCCCCGTGCCCCCCCAACATTACATCTGCTAATCGTAATGCCCCTTTTTCCCTCTTATCCCTCCCTTCCCGCCCATTTTCCCCAGTCCCTTTCCCTTTGGTAACTATTAGTCCGTTCTTGGGTTCTGTGAGTCTGCTGCTGTTTTGTTCCTTCAGTATTTTTCTTTGTTCTTATACTCCACATATGAGTGAAATCATTTGATACTTGTCTTTTTCGGCTTGGCTTATTTCACTGAGCATAATACCCTCTAGCTCCATCCATGTTGTTGCAAATGGTAGGATTTGTTTTCTTCTTATGGCTGAATAATATTCCATTGTGTATATGTACCACCTCTTCTTTATCCATTCATCTACTGATGGACACTTAGGTTGCTTCCATTTCTTGGCTATTGTAAATAGTGCTGCAATAAACATAGGGGTGCATCTGTCCTTTTCAAATTGGGCTGCTGCATTCTTAGGGTAAATTCCTAGGAGTGGAATTCCTGGGTCAAATGGTATTTCTATTTTGAGTTTTTTGAGGAACCTCCATACTGCTTTCCACAATGGTTGAACTAATTTGCAGTCCCACCAGCAGTGTAGGAGGGTTCCCTTTTCTCCACATCCTCGCCAACATTTGTTGTTGTTTGTGTTTTGGATGTTGGCCATCCTCACTGGTGTGAGGTGATATCTCATTGTGGTTTTAATCTGCATTTCTCTGATGATTAGCGATGTGGAGCATCTTTTCATGTGCCTGTTGGCCATCTGAATTTCTTCTTTGGAGAAGTGTCTATTCATGTCCTCTGCCCATTTCTTAATTGGATTATTTGCTTTCTGTTTGTTAAGGTGCATGAGTTCTTTATATATTTTGGATGTCAACCCTTTATCAGATACGTTTTTTATGAATATATTCTCCCATACTGTAGGATGTCTTTTTGTTCTACTGATGGTGTCCTTTGCTGTACAGAAGCTTTTCAGCTTGATATAGTCCCACTTGTTCATTTTTGCTTTTGTTTCCCTTGCCCGGGGAGATATGTTCATGAAGAAGTTGCTCATGTTTATGTCCAAGAGATTTTTGCCTATGTTTTTTTCTAAGAGTTTTATGGTTTCATGACTTACATTCAGGTCTTTGATCCACCTTGAGTTTACCTTTGTGTATGGGGCTAGACAGTAGTCCAGTTTCATTCTCTTACATGTAGCTGTCCAGTTTTTCCAACACCAGCTGCTGAAGAGGCTGTCATCTCCCCATTGTATATCCAAGGCACTTTTATCAAATATTAATTGACTGTATATGTTTGGGTTAATGTTTGGATTTTCTATTCTGTTCCACTGGTCTGTGGGTCTGTTTTTGTGCCAATACCAAATTGTCTTGATTACTGTGGCTTTGTAGTAGAGCTTGAAGTCAGGGAGTGTAATTCCCCCTGTTTTATTCCTCCTTCTCAGGATTGATTTGGCTATTCGGGGTCTTTTGTGGTTCCATATGAATTTTAGAATTATTTGTTCCAGTTCATTGAAGAAAGCTGTTGGTAGTTTGATAGGGATTGCATTGAATCTGTAGATTGCTTTAGGTAGTATAGCCATTTTGACAATATTTATTCTTCCTAGCCAAGAGCATGGGATGCATTTCCATTTGTTAGTGTCCTCTTTAATTTCTCTTAGGAGTGTCTTGTAGTTTTCAGAGTACAGGTCTTTCACTTCCTTCGTTAGGTTTATTCCTAGGTATTTTATTCTTTTTGATGCAATTGTGAATGGAATTGTTTTTCTGATTTCTCTTTCTGTTAGTTCATCATTAGTGTATAGGAAAGCAACAGATTTCTGTGTGTTAATTTTGTATCCTGCAACTTTGCTGAATTCAGATATTAGTTCTAGTAGTTTTGGAATGGAGTCTTTAGGGTTTTTTATGTACAGTATCATGTCATCTGCAAATAGTGACAATTTGACTTCTTCTTTACCAATCTGGATGCCTTGTATGTCTTTGTTTTGTCTGATTGCTGTGGCTAGGACCTCCAGTACTATGTTGAATAACAGTGGAGAGAGTGGGCATCCCTGTCTTGTTCCCGATCTTAGATGAAAAGCTTTCAGCGTCTCGCCGTTAAGTATGATGTTAGCTGTGGGTTTGTCATATATAGCCTTTATGATGTTGAGGTACTTGCCGTCTATACCCATTTTGTTGAGAGTTTTAATCAGGAATGGATGCTGAATTTTGTCAAATGCTTTTTCAGCATCTATGGAGATGATCATGTGGTTTTTGTTCTTCTTTTTGTTGATGTGGTGGATGATGTTGATGGATTTTCGAATGTTGTACCATCCTTGCATCCCTGGGATGAATCCCACTTGATCATGGTGTATGATCCTCTTGATGTATTTTTGAATTCGGTTTGCTAATATTTTGTTGAGTATTTTTGCATCTACGTTCATCAGGGATATTGGTCTGTAATTTTCTTTTTTGGTGAGGTCTTTGCCCGGTTTTGGTATTAGAGTGATGCTGGCTTCATAGAATGAGTTTGGAAGTATTCCCTCCTCTTCTATTTTTTGGAAAACTTTAAGGAGAATCGGTGTTATTTCTTCTCTATATGTCTGGTAGAATTCAGAGGTGAATCCATCAGGCCCGGGGTTTTTTTTCTTGGGTAGTTTTTTGATTACCAATTCGATTTCGTCGCTGGTGATTGGTCTGTTTAGTTTTTCTGTTTCTTGCTTGGTCAGTCTTGGAAGGTTGTATTTTTCTAAGAAGTTGTCCATTTCTTCTATGTTTTCCAGCTTGTTAGCATATAGATTCTCATAATATTCTCTTATGATTCTTTGTATTTCTGTGGGGTCCGTCGTGATTTTTCCTTTCTCATTTCTGATTGTGTTTATGTGTGTAGATTCTCTTTTTCTCTTAATGAGTCTGGCTAGGGGTTTATCTATTTTGTTTATTTTTTCAAAGAACCAGCTCTTGGTTTTATTGATTTTTTCTATTGTTTTATTCTTCTCAATTTTATTTATTTCTTCTCTAATCTTTATTATGTCCCTCCTTCTGGTGACTTTGGGCCTCATTTGTTCTTCTTTTTCCAATTTCAGTAATTGTGTCTTTAGACTATTCATTTGGGAATGTTCTTCCTTCTTTAAATAGGCCTGGATTGCAATATACTTTCCTCTTAGAACTGCCTTTGCTGCGTCCCACAGAAGTTGTGGCTTTGTGTTGTTGTTGTCATTAGTCTCCATATATTCTTTGATTTCTGTTTTGATTTGGTCGTTAACCCATTGATTAATTAGGAGAGTGTTGTTAAGTCTCCATGTATTTGTGAGCCTTTTTGATTTCTTTCTAAAATTTATTTCTAGTTTTATACCTTGGTGATCTGAGAAGTTGGTTGGTAGGATTTCAATATTTTTGAAATTACTGAGGTTCTTTTTGTGGCCTAGTATGTGGTCTATTCTGGAAAATGTTCCATGTGCACTTGAGAAGAATGTGTATCCTGTTGCTTTTGGGTGTAGAGTTCTGTAGATGTCTGTTAGGTCCATCTGTTCTAGTGTGTTGTTCAGTGCCTCTGTGTCTTTACTTATTTTCTGTCTGGTTGATCTGTCCTCTGGAGTGAGTGGTGTGTTGAAGTCTCCTAAGATGAATGCATTGCTGTCTATTTCCTCCTTTAATTCTGTTAGTATTTGTCTCACATATGCTGGCGCTCCTGTGTTGGGTGCATATATATTTATAATGGTTATATCTTCTTGTTGGACTGACCCCTTTATCATTATGTAATGTCCTTCTTTATCTTTTGCTACTTTCTTCGTTTTGAAGTCTATTTTGTCTGATACAAGTACTGCAACACCTGCTTTTTTCTCTTTGTTGTTTGCATGAAATATCTTTTTCCATCCCTTCACTTTTAGTCTGTGTATATCTTTGGATTTGAGGTGAGTTTCTTGTAGGCAGCATATAGATGGGTCTTGCTTTTTTATCCATTCTGTTACTCTGTGTCTTTTGATTGGTGCATTCAGTCCATTTACATTTAGGGTGATTATTGATAGATATGTACTTATTGCCATTGCTGGCTTTAGATTCGTGGTTACCAAGGGTTCAAGGGTTGCTTCTTTACTATCTAACAATCTAACTTAACTTTCTTGTTAAGTTATTGTAAACACAGTCTGATGTTTCTTTATTTCTCTCCCTTCTTATTCCTCCTCCTCCATTCTTTCTATAATAGGTGTTTTATTCTTTGCCTTTAGTTAGTATTTGGATGGTCTGCTTTCTTTGCTATGATTTTTTTTTCTCTGGTGACATCTTTTTAGCCTTAGGTGTGCTTCCCTCTAGAGCAGTCCATTTAAGATATCCTGTAGTGGTGGTTTATGAGAGGCAAACTCTCTCAACTTTCGTTTGTCTGGAAATTGTTTAATCCCTCCATCATATTTAAATGATAATCGTGCTGGATACAATATTCTTGGTTCGAGGCCCTTCTGTTTCATAACGTTAAATATATCATGCCATTCTCTTCTGGCCTGTAAGGTTTCTGTTGAGAAGTCTGATGATAGTCTGATGGGTTTTCCTTTGTAGGTGATCTTTTTTCTCTCTCTAGCTGCCTTTAATACCCTGTCTTTATCTTTGATCTTTGCCATCTTAATTATTATGTGTCTTGGTGTTGTCTTCCTTGGGTCCCTTGTGTTGGGAGATCTATGAGCTTCGGTGGACTGCGAGACTACTTCCTTCCCCAGCGAGGGAAAGTTTTCAGCAATTATTTCTTCAAAGACACTTTCTATCCCTTTTTCTCTCTCTTCTTCCTCTGGTACTCCTATAATGCGAATATTGTTCCGTTTGGATTGGTCACACAGTTCTCTTAATATTCTTTCATTCCTAGAAATCCTTTTATCTCTCTCTGCCTCAGCTGCTCTGTACTCCTGTTCTCTGTTTTCTATTCCATTAACAGTCTCTTGCATCTCATCCATTCTGCTGTTAAGCCCGTCGATCGCTTGTCTGATTTCTGTATTGTCTTTCCTCAGTTCCCTCACTTCCTCCCTCAGCTCTTGCACATTTCTCTGTAGGTCCATCAGCATGGTTATGACTTTTATTCTGAATTCTTTTTCAGGAAGGCTGTGCATTTCCATCCCTTCAGACTCCCTCTCTGGGGTTGTCTGGTTGATTTTGGTCTGAACCATATTCCTCTGTCTTTTCATGGCTATAGAATTGGTCACTGATATTTGCCACGTATGTCAGCTGGGCTCTTTAAGACTTTAAAAAGAGAAGAAAAAAAATAGAAAAAAAAAAGAAAAAAAAGAAGAAAGAAAGAAAAGAAAAAACAAAAACAAAACAAAAAACATAACAACACAAAAAAAACAAAAAAAAATGCCCACCGGATGTAGATTCTGTGTGGAATGTTCTAGGTGGCGCTATTGCCCCACTATTCCACAGCTGTGACTGTGCAGCTCCGCAGGGCCCTTTATCGCTCTGGCAGGGGTGGGAACGAATAGGAGGCTGTTGATCTCAGGGAGAAGTGTAAGTATGGCTACGCTTCCTCAGTCGCCAGCTATGGCGTCTGAAACTCCCCAGGACTCCCAGCCTGCTGGGCTGAGTG